>RJWJ010021067.1:0-28307 GCA_004363605.1 Indri indri | reverse complement strand
CTTCCCCAAATAACCAAGTTCCTATATTACTTTAAAGCAAGACTTTGTCTTTCTGAGCTTTAGTTTCTTCCTAATGTCTACCTTATAGGTATGTTGTGTGGATCAAAGAAGATGTCGTAAGCAGGGTCACCAACTCCTGGTTTGCTCGGGACTTTGCTGATTTTAGCCCTGAAAGTCCTGTATCCTGGGAGCCTAGTAACTCCCAGGCAAACTGGCATGGCTTGTGACTCTAAGTGTTGGGAAGCTGTCTGGAGAGTCCTGCCGCATAGCAGGTCCTCAATAAATGTTTGTTTCTTTTTCCTGCTTCTCTTTTCAGACATTCCATTTTCTTACATCCTTGATTCTTTTTTTCCTTTCATCTTATCCTAAGAGGTCTGACTTTCAGTCCTGGTTGAGAGGATAACATCACAGTGTTGAAGGTTTGTCTCTTCGTAAAAATTGAGCATTTTCCTGGGAGCCTTTTTTAAGTCCAAAGAAATAAATATGTAATGATAAAATTTCAGACATGGCAAGGGGGCTGTGGAAAAATCTTGGTGAGATCTAGGCCGATGTCTGTAAGAGAGAAAAAAAAAAAAGTCTTGGACAAAGGCTTTCCTCTTTCACTAATTCTGCAAAGTTTAGTGAGTGCTGCTGTGTGCTAGGCTCTGGGGCAGGCACCAAGGAGACTGTAGTGAACAAACAGGCCCAAGCCTGCCTTCCTGTTGGCAGACTGTTGAATGCCAGTCTCTGACTGACCTTACACTTTATCATGAACTCTCAAATGAAAACTCCGCAATCATTTGTCCTTGTATTTCCCCCCATTCTTCACTAAAAGGATTATCTCTCTGGGTGTTAAAAATGCACTTTTCTCAAGATGCTTTTCAGAACTAAAGGAACATAGGCAAAGCGATGAAGTAGTGAAAGCCTTGCTCAGAATTTAGCCGGGTTGCCAGACCATGACACAAATGTCCTCTAAGCCATCTGGGGGACTTGAAAAACATTCCGTGTTCACTTTTGTGGACTTAGTGTCCCATTTGTTGTGCAAAAAGGGCAAACTGTGGCCTTTGTCAGTGTTTCTGCTGGGTCTCCTGAAGAGTTCTCCATTCTGATCTGATATGTCATGGTTAGAATTGCACCAAGGGGCAGCCTGGAGAATTTCTGGGGCTTGAAGCACAGCCCAGGCAAACATCTGGCCCAAGTGCTATGGTTTGAATTGTTTTTGTCTACTGAGGCTAGAAGAGGAATAGAGTGTGAAGAGCCCCTTTGGGCATATGGTCATTCTTCTCTGGGGATGGGACTTTGGCAGTTCTAAATTGGCGGTCCCCAATATTTCTGGCACCAGGGACCAGTTTCATGGAAGACAATTTTTCCATGGACTGGGCAGGGTGTGTGTGGGGGGCGTGGTTTGGGGATGATTCAAGCACATTACATTTATTGTGCAGTCAAACCTCTCTGCTAATAATTGGTAATCTGTATTTGTAGCCACTCCCACCTTAGCTCCACCTCAGATCATCACGCATTAGATTTTCATGAGCACGCAACCAAGATCCCTCGCATGTGCAGTTTATAGTAGGGTTCACGCCCTTAGGAGAATCTAATGCCACCACTGATCTAACAGGAGGCAGAGCTTTTGTGGTGATGCGAGCAATGGGGAGCGGTTGTAAATACAGATGAAGCTTCGCTCACTTGCCTGCTGCTCACCTCCTGCTGCGCAGCCCGGGTATTGGGGACTGTAGTTCTCAACGGTCTAAAAGTTCAAGAGCTGTGTGTGCGTGCTTGATGTGTGCATTGTAATGGTGGCGACCTCTGGAGTCGCCAGGAGTGCAGGGCACTGTTTAAGAACCTAGAATCACATTCAGTCATGGCTCCACCAATGGGTAACATGAAACTTAATTAAGATACTTAGTGCCTCAATATCTCCATCTGTAAAATGGGGACAGCTTTGTTAGGCTTTGTAGGTTTGTAGATTTGTTGTGAATATCAAACTATTTTATCTCATAATTGTATGATGGACATTTTAACATCTCATAAGTCCAGTGCATCATCCAAGCGACGGCGTTACATTAGTTTGTTAGGGCTGCTGTGGCTGAAACAACAGAAATTCACTGTCTTCTCAGTTCTGGAGGCTGGAAGTCCGCGATCAAGGTATGGGCAGAGTCATGCTCCCTCTGGAGTATGAATCTGTTCCAGGCCTCTATTCCTAGCCGTTGGTAGGTCTCTGGCTTGTGGCAGCAGAACTCCAGTCTACGCAAAGCATTTTCCCTCTGTGCATTGTCTGTCTCTTCACTCACAGTTCTTATACGAACACCAGTCATATTGGAACAGGGGCCAACTCCAGTATGACCTCATTTTAACTAATTAGATGCAATGACCCTATTTCCCAATAAGTTAACATTCTGAGATACTGGGAGTAAGGATTTCGATATATGAATTTTAGGTGGGAACATTTTTTTCTTTTAAATTAACGATGTGTCCTTAGGATCGGTGAAATATTCAGATTAATACCTGTGAAGTGCTTCGCGCAGCACCTGCCACGTAGTGGACACTCCGCTAAAGAGAACAATTGATGCTGTGACCATGATAGTGAGCATATTCTCTGTACCTCAGCTTTGTTGGCTGTACAAGTAGCTGCTGCAGTTGAAGGAGGCCTTGCATGTGGCCAACACCTGCTCTTGTATTCAGCAGGCAGAAGTCAGTCTCTTTCCTTTCTTCTGTCACAGTGCCCACCCAACGCCCCAATCATGTAAGTCCACAGTGCTTAGCATATTGCTAGCACTCAGTAACTGTCTGTTGGTGAATGAGTGGTGGGCTAGGTGATTGTAATAGTTGAGTTTCTTTTGTTTGAAAATAACAGGAATGCAACTTAAACTAGCTTTGTCAAAGAGGGGGCTTTGTTGGGTTATGAAACCAAACTGTAGCAAGGGTGGGGATGGGACTGGTTTCAGCCATAAACAGGGCCCAGGCACTTGGAGGCTGGACGGGTTCCCCTCTTCCCCCCCCCTTCTCTCTCTCTCTCTCTCTCTCTCTCTCTCTCTCTGTACGATGGCTTTATTTTCTTGTTCCAGGGGCAGATTCCTTCTGCATGGTGGGGAGATGGCTCCCAATTGACCCTTGCTCTCATCCTGAGAACTTGCCAGACAGACTGGAGGGCTTATCATGTCTAGATTCTTCTAGAAAAACCCCAAGGAAGGACCTTGGTTGGTCCGGGGGTACTAAATAAATCCCCTCATCTCCTCCCCACCCAGGCCATGTAGATTGAGAGGTCAGAATCAATTCCCCCAAAGGCATAGTGCAGGGGTGGCCACTGGGGAGATGTGGCCTGGGTAGAGACCCCAGCGGTGCCACCACATATAGCAGTGAGGACTGGGAAGATCACACACACAGTTCAGGAAAGGCCACAAGGCAATACTGCTCAATAATAGCCATTTTATGCTTATTTACTTATTCAACTTTTTTTTTTTTTTTTTTTTGAGACAGAGTCTCACTCTGTTGCCTGGGCTAGAGTGCCGTGGTGTCAGCCTAGCTCACAGCAACCTCAAACTCCTGGGCTCAAGCGATCCTCCTGCCTCAGCCTCGTGGGTAGCTGGGACTACAGGCGTGTGCCACCAAGCCCAGCTAATTTTTTCTATTTTTAGTTGTTTGGCTAATTTCTTTCTATTTTTAGTAGAGATGGGGTCTCCCTCTTAGGCTTGTCTTGAACTCCTGAGCTCAAACAATCCTCCTGCCTCGAACTCCGAGAGTGCTAGGATTACAGGCATGAGCCACTGCGCCCGGCCTCTTTTTATTTTTTAAAATTAAAAAAATTTTCTTGAATTCTCTGCTGCTTGAATCAGAATGGAACAGACATTCCTTACCATTTCTCCCATTTCATCTTTTCCAGCACAAGCCCTATAGGTGTAAAGTCTAACTTGACTTTTCAGAAAGGTAGACATGGAAAGATGGTTGCAAAGCAGTTCAAGGAGTACACACCAAGTCAGCACAGCCTCTCTCATCAAATTCTAGACTCCCTAAAAAGCGAGCCCCCAAGGTCTGCAGAAGCAAGTATGGAAGATAAGGAGTCTCCTCCATGTGCCGAGCTGCGCAGGTTCCAAAGTGCTTTCACATGTGCACTGAGAGGTACCAAAGGCAGAGCCACCGGACAGACTAAGGAACTGAAGGAGCCCATAGAAGAGAAAGCACTTGCCAAAGTCACAGAGGTAGTTAAAGGCAGAGCTGGGAAAAAAGCCCCGTCCCCTAACATCCTAACTCCCAACCCACAAAGCTTTCCAATCCAAATGAGAGCTGCCTATCTAGGACATAAAGTAGTTGTTACACTGAATTCCCTAAATCCAATGGCTGAGGGATAAATAGAATCAGGAAGAAAGTTTACAAAGAGGTAGTTTCATCCCAGGTTTCCAAAGGACCTTAGAAATAATCAGCATTTATTTCTAACCACTCTCACCCACCAGCCAGGGTTGGTGAACCATGCTTCTAAACAAGCGTGTGTATGTAGGTGTGTGCGTATTAAAGCCTTAGAGTACTTTCTCCTGAGCAACTGACATTATCTGGTCCTTGTTAAGTAGTAAGAGGCAGCACTTAAAACAATTCCCCTCTTCAGAATCAGAGGGGTTAAAAATTCATTTAGAATGAACCGATTGTCAAGAGTGTAAGAGCCCCCAATTCTGTTCAGCAGCAGAAAAACCAGAGGCCAAGAGAGGTGAATGAGTTAACACCTACCCCCATGCAGAGCAAGAACTAACCCGGTGTTCTGATTTCTGGGTTCCCGCAGGTTCCCTCAGACCTGCTGCTGAGGCACACCCATTTTCCTAAGAGCACACGTTTGCTAGACTGTGCCAGGCTCAGTCTAGATACTTTCATCCATTAGTTCTCATTCATTCACTCAATGGGTAAGTGTGGACTGAATATACATTGCAGATACTACAGAGATTCAAAAAACTGAGCCCTGCCCTTAGAGATTCAATGAGCTCATCCTTACATCAGTTTCCTGAAGAGCCCCCCTACCTGAGGGCCCTACCCCGAGCAACTGTTCAATCATCCCTGCTGTGAGAGGTCGTAGATGGCAGAACAGAATGGTTAGGAGGGTTTGACTCTCGGCTCTGCCATTTACCAGCTGTGAGGTTCACTTCGGTGAACCTCAAGTTTCCTCATCGGTAAAGTGCTGATAATAATGGCACCTACTTCACAAGGCTGTTAGCAGGCTGAGATTTCGAACAATACTTGGAACTTACTAAGACGTCGGTATCAGATACTGTAGCTCCTGTGGTGTTTTTGGTTTTGACAGAAGAGAACTGTTGACGGAAGAGGACAGGAGGGGGTTAGCGGGAGACGCGACAGCGACGCGGTCGTCAGAGTTCCAGGAGGCTCCGCGGCCTCACCCCTGGCCTCCCCCTCTGAAAGGTCCGCAGGGACAGGCCAGATCCCCCAAAACCTCAAAGCGGTGGAAGGGAGCTGAATGGCTCAAGCCAGGGTTTTGAACCCCAGGGCGGCCGAGGAACCCGTGAGGACCGCGACTGTGGTCCAAACCCTGCTTGGCCTCCCCAGTTCCAAAACTCAGTAAGACTGCGGCGGTGGCAGCTATGGGGCTGGAACGCCGCAGCTCCAACCGGCGCCTCCGAACAGCTCACTTCCGGCGCTGGGCTGGCAAGCCGTCGGGCCGTGGCTCAAGAGGCTCCGGGCGGCAAGGCGCCCCGCTAGCACTAAAGTTCCGAGCCTTCCCAAGGCCATGACACGCCCTCCCGTGGTCCCGCCCCTTATCCTCGCGGAAACGTGCGACCCAAGGGCTGGGGCTCTGGTTGCAATGGCGACCCTGACCCGAAGACTTTGGAACTAGAAGCTCTGGTGGGTCTTCTGTCCTGAGCAGGCCTATCCTTTTCCTGACCCCCATGAATGAAAGAAAAGATTACTAACTACAGCTTCACACGCCTCCCTGCGGTTCTGGGTGCGACCGGCTTTATGATGAACATTGTAGGATGATTTCTTGGGGTGGGGTCCTGAGTAGATTGGTCCTCCTGCTACTTTCTTAGGAGTCCCTCCTCAGGACCCAAAGACTGGGACCAGGGCAGAGGAGGCCAGCGAATGCCTAGAGGCTGAGACCTCTCTCCCTGCCCTTCCTAAGCCCCAGGACTGATGCTCCAAACTGCCTCTTCCAAACTGATCCCCTGGAATCCTGAGTGTGGTCCATCAGGTTGATTCCCCGAAGCAAGGAGGGGCCTTAGCCAAGCTTCTGTAGCTGGAGCCCAGGACCCAACCCCAGTGTCCCCAACCCCTGGGTCCCTGGCTTCCCAAGGGAGGACAGCTGGAGGCTCCCCACAAGCACAGTGAGAATGCTGCACTGGAGGACAGAGGCTCGGGCTCCCCTCAGCCACACATGGTCTAGCCCTGGGCCCCTCACGACACTAAGGAAGCAAGTGACCTAGGGCGAAGCCTCCATTCCCTTTGGGGAAGTCACAATTGTTCAGTTTCCTCTGTTGAAACTAGGAGGAAGGACTCTAGCTGGAGAAGGTCACCAATTGAGGGAAGATGTTAAGGCTCAGAGAGTGTGATAGACCCAGACTGTCAAGGAGCTTTGGAGAGGGCCAGTGGAGTGGAGTGTTAACAGAACTAAGTGCCAGGCCTTGGGGGAGCAGCCCACTCTTTCACCCTTTCGAGATTTGTTAATTCCCTCCAGTGAAGAAATATTGCAGGAGTGTGGGGGGTGTTGCTTAGGGCAGAGGAAGGAATAAATGTGGGTATGGGGGTACCTCTTGGGTCTCCTGTTCTTCAAGGGACAGGCCCTGGCCTTGGGTCTGCAGCTGCACCACTGATTCTCTGGGTGATAAGGTCGAGTCACTTCTCTCTGAACCTCATTTTCCTCGAGTGGAAGATGGCGACAAGGGAATATTACATATAATGTAAGGGAATATTAGACATATCTATAAAATAAATATAACAATTGTCGTTACATTTTTTGTGTAGGCATTGAAGTTGGAGAGATTGGGCATGTGGGAAAAGCAACAGAACTGTAACTTACTCATCAAGGTGTTTCTGGTAGGACTGACAGGCGCTGCAGTATAGAGGTTTGGAGTGCGGATGCTGGCATCAGGACTGAGTCTCCTACCTATTAGGTGGGCATGCTCTTCCGAGCTGCTGTCTCCTCCTCTTTTGAGTGGGAATTTTGATAATACCTCCTCTGAAGGTTGATGTTAGGATTAAATGAACCCTTGGATATGAAAGTGTGTTTGGAAGTTGGATGGGCCTGTGGTGCTTGATCTTGAGATTAGTTCAAGCCGAGAAGAGCTGGGAGCTGTGTGTGTGTGTGTGTGTGTGTGTGTGTGTGTGTGTGTAACCCTCAACCTTTGGGCCAACCTTAGAGAGTGTTTCTTGGTCTGGGCATATTCTCTTTCTCTGTCAGTGTTCAGCAGAGGTTTGTAAAGTTCAGACTCCTAGGGTGCCAGGCTTCCCTCTGCCTTACCCCTCCCCAGTGGGGGATGCCACCCACATCCTGTGTCCGTATTTCCCATCTCCTTCCTCTGGTTAATCCAGACCCCAAATCAGGCCATTCTTAACTTTCTCCAATTTTTGCCCCCCACCTCCCAGCCCCTTTGGCCCTGAATCTCCTCCTCTTCCTCCTGATGTCCCTTCCCCCAAAGTCTTCCTCTCTGAGATGACCAGCCATTCCTCATAGGTTAATGGCTCATGGCAGGGTAAGCTTGTCTTCCTCAAATGGTGGATGTTCAAAAGGTGTGACCTGGTAGAAGGAGAGAGATCATCCCCTGAGCTGTGTGCCCTTGGACAAAGTGCCCTCCCTCCCAGGGATTCAATTTCCCTCAGTTCAAATCCACGGAGGGCAGGGGCGCAGCTGTCCTGTGGAAAAAGGCCTTGTGATGTGTACGGTGTCTGCGTTTCCACGTGTGCATTTATTGTTATTGCTCAGTATAGTGTTGAAAAGGCAGACAAATCCCATTAATTACAAAGAGCACAAGCCAGAGATACAGAGAAATAAAGAGTGTACAATAAGAGCACAGTCACTTCCCAGCCCCGACTTTCCCAGAGCCCCCCAGAGCCCTGGCAGCTTGTGGAAGCTGGAGGCGGCACCATTCCCTTGCTACTCTGTTATAAAATATGTGCACACAAGAGTTAGCAAAGTGTGGTGACCCCCGAGAGAAAGGTCCGGGAGGGAGAGCACCACAGGCATTACAAAACAGACGTGGGGGCTGAGAAGGGCAGTCCTTAAGCAGCCTCAAATGTCTTGTTTTCGGTGGAGGGGTGATGGCTGCTGCCCAGGGTGGGCATGATCTCTACACTGAAATCAGGAGAGCTTGATGCAGCGTGTGGGAAAGACTTGGGGATGCCTGCTGTTGTCTGATTTCAGCCCTGGCTCTGCAAGGCCCCAAAGCCTTCAAGAAACGCCCCTCCTCCCAAGATCCACTAATGGTGGCATTTCGGAAGCTGTGGGAGGAGAGGGACTTGGGTGGGAGACTTGTCAGAGTGCACCAGGTTGGCAGCCTCTTGTAGGGAGAGCAAGAATAGGCTGAGGGGAGCAAGGGTGCTGAGCAAGTCCAGGCAAGAAATGTCTGCACCCCAAAGTTCTGAAGACTCTGGCTCACAGAGCAAGAGGCGACCCCCGCTTCAAACTGAACCAGACCAGACCAAAAGTCAGTTCAGGAAAGTTTTCTCTGTGCTGAGAATTAGAAGCACAGACACCTGGGCCACATGTTCTTTCCCAGCTCCGGGTCTAAGAGAAACCCGTTTCTCACCTCAGCCAGGGGTAGGTGGAGGGTCTACCCCAGCACAACCAAGGTGGGTGACTTTGGTTCCCAAGCTGAGATGGCATGGGGACTTGGGGCCTCTCATGACAACTCCCAGGCTTTAGGAGACAGGTGAAATGATGGGAGGGACATCAGGCTTTCCTCAAGAGTCAGGATGCCCTTTTTGTCCCTCCTTACAGGACACACTCTGTTTTGTAGCCCTGAGTGCACGGTAATGACTGCGGGGGGAAGATGATGGCACACGGAAGACAGGGCCCACAATGTGGGGTGCAGGTAGGGTGGGGGTAGAGGATTTGGTAGCATTTTAAAGTTGATTTGGAAAAATAGATGTCAGAGAATACCAGGACGTTCGTAAAAGAAGAGTGAAGAGGATTCGTCCTACCATGTACAAAATAATTATAAAATGACAATATTAAAACTGTATGGCTGCTGCCAGATGAGACACCCAGGTAAGGGGACAGAAGAGAAATTCCAGAAAGAGACCCAAGTCTATATACGCTGTCAGCATGTGGAAAAGGTGGCTCTTCAATAACTGGGGGACCCAGGACAAGACAGGTTCAGAGTCCTCAATCCAGTGCAGTAATTGTCATCAGAAGCAGGGCGGCCTTGCTCTTGTCAGCTCTCTGTTGTGGTGGGGACAAGGGGCCATGGTGAGGGGCGGCAGGAGCAATGGAGGCTGCTCCTGAGTTAGGGAAAGCTCTCTCTGAGCAGTAAAAAGGAAATTCCTCAGAGCTCTCCCTGCCCACCTCCCCAGGTGGGTGATTGTATGTGCCAGGAGGCACCTAATGGGCCCGCTGGTCTTCCCCCATCTGTCGTGGGGGAGACAAGCTGGGGAGCTTAGGCCTCAGAACTGAATGTGCCGCCTTCTCCTGGAGCCCTTGTCCAGGGGGCACAAAAGAAGCTAGTTTGCGGTCCCAAACTAGAAATAAGTATACATTACAGAGTATATATTTACTATGTTCTGCTTGATGTGTTTTTTGCCTATTTTTTGTTAAACCACAGACATTTCAGAACCACACTGTGGGAGTCAGAAGAGTCAGCAATTGAAAGCATAACCATTGCATAGTATTAAATGAACAGAGACGGTGAATTCTTTATTTACAATTATTGTCTAGATAAAAAAATTCATAAAAACAGATGGTCATAAATTATTTACCCCCTAATGGGGTGAACTGCCAAACATACCCCATGCTGCTAGATATAGGACGCAGAGTGCAAGCTTTATGTACTACAGTGAGTTTTGACAAACCAGCCATCTCCCGTGTATGAGGATGTGTGTGCAGGTGTGAGGGAGGGGTGCGTGTGTGTGAGCATCCTTCGTTCCTCACAAGAGAAGCCCAGCGCTCATGCTGGCAGCCTTCCATCGCTCCCCACTCCCCGAGCTAGGCTCCACTCAGATGACCCCTCCTTTTTCCTTGTGTCCTGGCTCCAGATGAACAGGGAGCACGGTGTGCAGGCAGAACTATCCTGAGGTCATGGAATGAGGTCACGGACACATGAGTGAACAAAGAAAGGGAAGATGGAAAACCGTGAGAAAGGAAACTGAAAAAAACACCATGTTCCAAGGCTGCCCCATGTTTTGGATATGCAGGTCTTTCCTTCCTCAGAGGAGAGCAGTGGGCTGGTTTTGGTGGTGTTTGTACCGGAATCCAAGAAGCACATCCGAGGACTGGTCACCCCTTTGGGTGTGCAGTGTCCTCTGCTGGATACATTCAGAGATATTTCTTCACAACATTCAGGTAGTGCTCTCTCGAAAAGAAGGTCCTCTTACAGATGGATTTTGCCAGGTGGGATGGGCTGACTTTGAATCCCAAACCCTCAAGTTTTTCCACAGCCATCCGGACGTAGACCCTCCCAGCTGACTATGGCTCTTTTCCCAAGTGGCTCGCATCTTGTTTGTGGAAGAGTTCTCTGGGCCTGGAGATGGGAAGGGTCACCATGAGGAATGGATTTCACAAGCGAGGCGGAAAGTGTTTGGTTTTCCTTGAAGCATGGGACATCATCGATCACGGTATTCAAAATGTCTTTTGCACTGTACAAGTTTATGGAAAAAGATCGTATGCTGAAAAGTCTCAAAGCAAACTTTGTATTAAATACAAAAGTTCCTTTATGAAAAATGCTGAGACCCACAAAGTGCTTAGCAGTTAACAGGCTGACATACAGTTGAATAAGCTCTTATCAAGTGGGATTGCTAGTGCTATTACTGTCTTGGGGGAAATAACCACCTTTTCTCACCTGTGACACTGCAGGGTTTCAGAATGGCTTTCTGTCTGGGAAAGCCAGACTCGCTGTTAAAAGGCTACAGTGTATGTTGTGACTACAGGAAGACAATTTGGTTTAAAAATCACACTGAGTACATCTCAATATACACATCATAAGGTTCATTCGGATCTAAATAGTGCAGAGAAAAAGGCTGTTCTTCAAAAATAAAAGCAATAAGCCATACCGATCCTCATCCAATAGGCCAACAGCTCATACGCTGCCATTTATAAGGAAATAAACCTCTAAATTACTAACTAAAAAAAAAAATCAACACGATAGCATTTATAATATTTCAACACTACCTCAATCTCTGTACAGACAGACCCAAAGAGAACGTATGTTTGAAATGCTCTTAGTAAACTCAAGTTAAGTTTCATTGAGAGAAAAGTCTTTGACCAGAGCTTTGCTGGTTCTGGCAGCCATGGGCTGGAGTGGCTGCCAGTGTTGCAAATCCAGGAAGCTTTCTCTCCTCCTCTCCCTTCGTCTACAGAGCATGTTGCTAAACCCCTCAGGATGGATACTTGGTAGCATTTGGCTTCTGCCTGAGCCTCCTGCGGTAGTGACATCGTTGAACGGAAATAGCAGGCAAAAATCAGAGCATGGCTATCGTAAAACATCAAGGATGCAATCCAGGGAAGTGTCTGTTGGCGGCTGAGCTGTTTTCATAGCATCTCAGCCACCAGTGTTCTTAAACCGTACAAATAGCCAAAGACATTATCTACAGGTTTGTAAACAAATTACATTCTTCTTTTGGGACATAAATAAGTTAAAATAGAGCAATTTAAGCAGAAACAAGGCAACATGCCGGCAAAGAAACTTTATATATCCATGTATATATATTTTTATATATATATATATATATATATATATCTACCTATCTATATGGACGTATACAGTCTTGGAGAAGTATACGTTGATATAGATACAAAGAAATGGATATAACCTTGTGAGTGTCTATGAAGTTCTTCGGTTCCATTGGTGCAAACCTAGGCGAGTTAAGCTCTGCAATTTCAAAAAATTATTAAATGAATCTATACAACCGAGACCATGCTGCACAAGCATTTCAAAAACTCACAGACCAGTGGGTTGGATAAATAGTCTCAGAAAAGAGTCTGTTTGCAGTTCCCGCCTAAGAAAACAAACAAACAAAAAAACCCCTCCCCAAGCCCCCAAAAACCAAACAAGGGGAGGATTGAAAGTGTACAGTACATTCATGCGGGGACGTGGTGGCCGGGCAGGTGCATGGCTGGTCCATGTTTGGGCGGGAGCCAGGAAGGGCTTGTTTTGGGAAAAGTGCTCAGTCCCTTAAGCCCCCGGTGGAGATCCTGCCCCTTGCCTCAGAGTGAAAAAGAGTTCAAACAGCATCGCAGCCAGAGAAAGGGTCTGTTGGTGGAAACATTGGTTTTCTCTCCAGTATTTGGTTTCCTGTTGTTGCTCGTTGCTGCTTGGGTGAGTTGGGTGCCTGGATGGGTGGGTGCCCAGGAGGCAGGTGGTGGCGGAGTCCATGAGGGCGGACAGGTGGGTGGGCGACAGGGTCCTCAGCTAAAGCGATGTCTCCAGGCTGTGGATGGGGCTCCCTGGACTTGAAGAGGTAGCTGATTTGCTTGTGTCGGTCGTCAGGTTGATCCCGCTGTCGATGGCGCTGTTGTTCTTGTTGAGCGATGACGGCGGGCTTGAGTTCTGCTTGAGTGCAGCATCTTCTTCCAGGTCGGTGTCGTCAATGAGGGGGATGTGGGGCTGTGAATCTTCGATCCGGAATTCAGGATGAGCCATGAAATTATGGATGGAGGTCCGAGACTCAGGCTTTTCTAAACCTTCATAGAGAGAGCTACGGAACGCCTTCACGACGCGGATCTGCAAGGGAAGCACAGCAGTGAGGCGCTGCCCTGGGGGGCTGGCAGCCAGGCTGGAAGCTCACGGGGGTGGGAGAAGGTCAGGGCACAGCAGGCGACTGGAATCCACAGTCGCTGGGCGTTATGAGCATTGACAGGGTGGGGGAGAGTGGAAGATGGGGCTCAGGGCATATGCATCAATGAATTGGTTTTTTTAAATTGCTTTGGTTTTGTTCAGAACTACAGTCTCAGGACAGGAGGAATCGCTGAGCACCATCAAAGAGATGGTGGGAAACAGTGGTTAAAGGAAGCACAGCCGACTCCGGCGGGCACCCAGACCTAGTGAGAGACTGAGCCTTGTTAACTTTAAAGCAGAGGTTCGACCATGCACAAGGGAAGTAGGACCAGGTAGGAATCAAGTGGGAAAGAGGGAGGCTACTGTAAAAAAATTAATCTTAAAAAAACCACATACAGTTAAAAAACCACACAACATGGAACAGGTTACGTGTCACAGATAGAAACGGAACAGAAAGGAGAAACGGTTGGATGAGTTGGGATGAGAGAAGACACATGAGGGCCAAACAGAGAACGGGAACCTCAAACCGAAGGCAGCAAAGCAAACCAAAGCCAACCCAGGACTTTCTCGGGTGCACAGCAAAGGCAGCCAGAGAGCACGAAGGAGCCGGCAGACTGATGACATTCAGGGGCCGGGAGCATGCCACGCGGGGGGCAGGAACCACACGGCACACACAGACGGACACACGTCTACACTTGGAAGCCTGGACAATGTGAACGGAGCTCGTTTGTACCCAGCGTTTCTTTCCTTCATGCATTTGGGAGGTAAACACTCGAGTATAGACTCAAAGTCCTGGCCGGTCATTGGAGCTTGCTTTGGGGTCCCTTCTTTCCTGGGGGATTTTGTTTATTTCTTTATTTGTGCTTTGAAAACACAAAAGCAAAAAATTGAGGCCAGAATCAGATAGCCAAACCCAGCCCCTGGTGGGATTCTGGGGGTGTGTGGAACTGAGCCACAAAACAACACGTTCTTTCGTTTTCCGTGTGTCAGTTGTGAACCACGCATCCTGGGGCCTCAGTTTTCTCCTCTGAAGAATAGAGGGAGCTTGGTTATTGGGTCTTCAAGGCAAGTGGAAAGAGCACTGGACTTGGAGGCAGGAAGACCTGAGCCTGAGTCCTGGCCGTGCCACTTCTGGTGACTTGACGGTGGGCAAGCCACACCACCTCTCTGGTCATCCTCTGGCCTGCCTCACAGGGTGCAGAGGGACAGGACCCTCACTAGGAAGAGAGGTGTCCCTTCTCTGGACTCTGGGAGGGCAGCCATGCCTGTCATCTCAAGGGTCTGATGGGGCAAAGGTGCCTCCTGCTCCCTTCCCAGCCCCAATTCAGAGCGGAGTGAGAGGTGGAGAGAACAAGGCGGACTGACGCCTCCAGGGGCAGAGCCTTAGCCAGCCATGTGCGGAGGCCAAGCGACACCTGCCCACAGAGCAGTGGCCGCCCCATGCCACAGGCCTGCGGGTAGGCAGAGGACTGGACGAGACGGTCGTGGGGAGGCCCTTGAAGTCCCAGGACGTGAGCCCTCAGCTGAACCCAGGGGTAGCTCCTTTGTGGGGCACTGGTGGGGAAAGCCCTTTTCCATGGAAGTGATTTTTCTAGATGACCATGGTGGATGATTTAAGTATTATCACTGAAGGTTTAGTTTACTATTTCAGAGGGGAGCCTTTCTAAAGCACATCATGTGCTCCTCTGCCTTCTAATTTACAGTACACACAGAGAATTTAACATAAAGTCTGTCAGTCATCCTTCTTGGTCTTGCGTAAGACCCCAGAGTTTGGTGTTTTTTTTTCCCCCTGAAGTTTTCTCCTTTGCTGTCAGCCATCACTTACTAGTTTGTGCTGACTTTTCCTTGTCTTCCAGAAGGCATCACTGTCCCTTCTCCTTCTCATGTGATGTGTGCTGGGGACTTCTGGAAACCTTATTTGCTAGAATTGTGCTTTCAATAAGAGGCAACAGGTGCCAAGCAGGAGCCAGCCAGACACTGCGTTAGCATGTGTTGGTGTTCGTCATGGCCATTTCGCTGCTCTGAGATTCCTTTCCCTTGGATTCCCTGTTTGTGGCTCAGCAGAGATTACTAATACTCTGGTCTCCTGATAGGTGGGCCATTACACCCGTGATTGAGTGAAAACCAAAAAAGGTGTTGCAGGCCTCAATTTTCTTATCTGTAGAATGGGAATAATCGTCATTGCAGCACCACCCGGCCTAGTGCCCAGCATGTTCTGAGGCTGAACTGCAATAAGATGCCAACCGGGACACCTAGTGTATGTAGGGGGAGGGGGCGGAGCAGGAGCCTGTCATGTGACTGAACAACGCAGAGGGGATGACATACAATGAGATGAGGTTCCTCTGCCCTCCCCCTGGCATGGAGACAACAGAAAAAATGAACTGCTCTGGACAAGACTGTGGGGACAAGACTTTTCGGGACACCCCGCCACGGCCATCTCAAGTCTCCACTTCGGTTCTCTCCTCAGCTGAAATGGAAAAAAAAATACAGGAAGAAAAAAAAGTTCTTCCATCTCCCCTCCCTGCCTACCCTAAAGGTGGAGTGATTTTGGCCTAAGCCACGTCTGGGCATGGGGCGAGGGGAAGGAGAGGAAGGGACCTGGCAGTGGGATTCCAGACGGTTTGGTTTCATCAGCACAGAGGGGGCAGGGAGACCCACGCCTGCCGTCCGAGGGCCCCGTTCTGGGATGGGTCCGACATACTCGAATGTTTACCCGGCTTCAAGGAAGCCAAGAGTCTGGGACTGAGTCACATTCATTTCAGGCTCAAGGTTAAAGACTCACAACCTCTTTTAATTTCACTCTCTCTTGCTGAACTCTGTGTCCAGGGTTCTCTAGCCCTCTAGGGAAACAAACACATGGAATATTCAGACAGTGGAGAGGTCTAGGGTCCCCCCCAGAAGCAGGCCATTCTCTTGCTAACCCAAGGTCGCACCAAATTAGTTACCAAAATGCTAATGAGAAGTCCAGCTTTCTTCCCTTTTCATTGTCTTCATTTCTCCCCCTGAAAGCACAAACTCCTGGCCCTAGGTGTTCTCAGGACCAGGAATCTGAAGGGCAAGTGGGAGCACGAGGTGCCCTCTCTGTTAGCAAGGCACAGGGTGCAGAGCGGGGCTGGGGCCTGGCTTCTGGGCCCCGCTCCTTGCTCTTGGCTTGCTTGGCTGGAGGGAGCAGGACTCTCGCTGAGGAGCGTGCAGCCTGCGAGAGACTTGCCAAGGACAAAGATGCTTCGAGCTGAGTTAGAGATTTGAGGTGATAAGAAAGAGAGGCTGTGAGCTCGGCCTTGGATGGAAGAACAGGATGCTAACATTATCCCTGATCACCTTCTCCCCAGCCCTGCCGCGCGGCAGAAATCCAAGCACAGACAGCTTCCCCGGCTTTCTGGACCCGGGAGGGTTGGCTCCTTTTCACTACGTGAGGCCGGGGACGTGGCACTGGTTCCGAAATGGAAATCCAACTCTGGGGGCTCCAGGTCTGTGGGCCTGCCCGGGAAGTGGTGTGGGGTGGTAGGAAGAATGCCGCCTCTTGCCACTCCCCTGCCGTGTGACCGTGGCCCGTCAGTGTCTTTCCCTGTGAGGAGGACGTGGGGCAGCTGTGAAGTGAGGGGTGGGGGACTGCTTTGGGAAGACTCACAGGGCTCAAGTATGAGGCACTAGGGTGCACCGCTGAGTTTCTGGGGGGAAAACCCTCATTTTTGAGTGAGTCAGAAGAGCAGAGGAAGAGAGTGCGCCAGGATTCCCTCCCACACAGCCTCGTGCCATGTACCTCGTGAGGGCGCTGTCCTGCTCACCACGGTGTCTGTCTGCCAGGGCCCTCGGGCAGTGCTGGGGGAGGGGTCGGTCATGCGTTCAGGGGCTTTCTTCACCCCCGAGTCATGACTTATGCGTCAGGCCCTGTCCCTGGTCTCTGTGGTCAACTCTAGATAACCCAGGGGACAGAGGTCTGACTCCGTCCAGGGCACCCAGACCCAGGGACTTTGCCCCGGCAGGTGCATGGCCACCTTCCTCCGCCGGAGAATTCCCACTGGAGGAGGTGGGGGAGGGGCCGCGGCTTCATCCCATCCAGTCAGGACCCTTCTCTCACTTCTTGGCCTCCCGCTTCCAACCTCCCTGTGGGAAGAAAGCACTGTGGCTCCTGAAGGGAACTTGCCTGGTATCTGAGGGTCCTCTGCATTCTTGGAAACCAGAGGACGTGACATTGTTCTCGGAACTATCCAAGTAAAGGACAGGGGCTATTTGTGTAGAGTGTGCACTGTGACTGTGTCGTCTAACATGTGTGTGGAAACCACGGAACTTGTGGTCCCATGTGGAACCAGAGCCCTTGGGCAGGAGGATGGTCAGGCTCTTTTCAAGACCACATGCCCAAGGAAGGGTTGAGAAGGGGCTCAGAACCACAGAGGGTAGGAGGACAAGGTTCTTAAGGAAGCGTGATACCCAGGGGCGGGGCGAGGCGGGCTGGGGAAGGGAGTCGAGGGGTCAGGGCAAGGGCTGTCAAGTCAGTGTGGTCAGGCCTCTGCCTGGGCTCCTTTCCAAATGCTGTGCCAAAGCCGGGGTCACCACGGGCTAACGGGGATGGATCTGGCCTGGAAGACGACTGGCTTGGGGGTAGGAAGTGAAGGGCATTTCTCTGAAGGAGAAGTGTTGTCGGGGAGTGGCCGTACTGAATGGTTTTATTAATATAAATGATGCAAGAGAAAAGGTGAGAATGGAGCGGCTGAGGTTTGAGAGGACAGCTCTCTTCCAGACTGTGAAAGCTACGATGAGGGCTAAGCCAAGGCTGCCTGGGTGCCCAGGAATGTCAGATGTGCTGTGTCGTGGCCAGTGCAAAGTGCCACCCTTCAAGAAAGAGGCTGAACTGGGATGAACAAAGAACCAGTCTTGCACCCAGAAGCCAGCCTCCTGGCAGTCAGACCCCGCAGAGGATGCAGGAGTCACCTGGCGAGGTGGCAGGAACTGAAAGAAATGGGTTCTTCCCCAAGTAGCTCTCCATGCCGGGACAGGTGTCACCACACCAGAGACACGTGGAGGTGCTGAGCAAGGCCTGAGCGGAGCCGATGCGGGGACCGGAAGGAGTGGAGGGGTAGCTGGTGAGGGCTACCACTAAGGGAGGGCTCTCTGGTCTGAAGGGGAGGAGGATGGGAACAGTGTTGCCTGCCAGTGACTTCCTAGTGACAGTCCCTCATGGAAACTCAGACACCGTTTGCTCCAATACATCTCCCTTTTGTCCGGGCGCACCTGGCCCGTCCAGACTGTTCCTGTGCTGACACATGAACCCTGAAGGGCTCCCCTCTTCTGCATCTCTCCTGTCGGCTTGTGTCCTGGGCACGACCGTGTCTGTAGAAAGGGCAGGGGCACGAGCATGTCCCACCCACAGGCTCTCTGGGCCTGCGCCTCCTGCCAGAGGGCAAGGCGGGGAGGGACTAGGTCCACCCAGCACACAGGTCCCTTCCTGCCCCGTGGCGGGCGGAGTGTCCTGTGTGTTCTGTTTTTGGATGGGGAGAGGCCCTTTATACAGTGTCAAGAGATGAGGCCTGGAGTCTGTTTCTCATCAAAGAAGTCGAAGGCTGGCTAAGACCACACACATGCCGTGTCAGCTGACAGGACCAGAACCAGGGGCTCCCTTGCACTTTGTGAGGAGCTGACTGGAGACAGTGCGAGGGCAGCAGGTGGCACATGGACTTACTCCCTCGGGGGCCTGAAGCCATGGCGAGGTCCAGGACAGAGCTAGACAAGCCCAGCAGTGAGAGCCAGGTCGGAAGTGGTGGCGTGAGGAGGTGAGCATGGCAGAAGGGAGATGGAGGAGGCCAGAGACCCGGGCTATCCCTCACACACAGGAGGGCAGGATGCTGAGGGTTAGACCCGATCCCTCAGGGCTGCTGGCACCCAGCCGAGACATGGCTCGACCCGCCATCTTCTAACTGAGGTCGAGCTGAGTGGGCCAGGGGCCTTGTCCCTTCCAGGAAGGGGTTAGAAGTTCAGTGTGCTCCAACCTCTGCTGCAGGGAAAAGTGTTTGCAGGGCAGCTGATGTCATCAGATGTGTGAGGGGAGGAATGACGGGAAGAAAGCAGAGATTCCGAACCGCTGGGGTGAGGCCTCCAGGCTGTCATCTCCTTGGTGACCTGGGACCTCTGACTGACTGTGACCCCTGACCTGCAGTGACCTCTTGCCTCAACCATCCCCCTTGACCATGACCCCCACTGAGGGGGCCTCCCTGACCAGCTGGAAAGCCCCGGATGATGCGGCCCCTCTCTTGGTTGGACCCCACTGTGACTGCCTGTGACCCCCCAGGGGCTTCTACCCCTTGGCCCATGGCAACCTTCTGCCTGACTGACTGCAAGACTGTGGCCTCCTGTCCAACCCTGACCCTTGCCCCCATGGGCCAGACTTTTCCTGACTCGGGTATGACCAAGGCCAACGGGACACTCCGTGTCCCCTCGATGACCACTCAGTCCCTTTGGCCACCAGGACCCTGTGGTGCATTGGGGCTACTTGATCACTGAAGCCCTCTTGACCGATGGTGATTCTTTGAGTGACCTGGACTTTCTGGCCACTTGTGACTGTTACAACCCCTTCTCCCCCAACTGCCTGGTTGGAACCCCTGGCCCTGACCCCAGCTGCCCCAGCCTGCTGCATGACTGCCACCTGGGACTGGCTGTGATCTGACCAACTGGGACCCTCTTCAGTGGCTGTGACCCTTCAGCCCCCTGGGCCTAACGGTGACCGGCTGCCCCCCGTGTCCTCTGGTACCCCAGCCCCTGCCCGCCTGCCCGCCCGGGAGCTGGCATTGGTGGGGCCAGACGGAGGCGGTAAGGAGTCACACTCACGCCCAGCTGCAGCAGGAGGAAGGCTGGTCGGAGAGGAAAGAGCATTGGACAACGACACGCGACTAGGGCTAGAGAGATTGGCTACGTCCTGGCTCTGGCTGGTGACGGAGGACTGTCTCCGCAGGGCGCCCTGAAAGGAGGCCCCGCTCTTGAAAGTATTGACTACTTCAATCTGCAACGGAGGAGAGAACGAGACAAGTTGCGAGAAGAACGAACACAACAGCTACACGGCTGACAGGCGCAACGTCACGAGAACAGCTGCAGCCATGGCAACAATGACAACATCACTTAAATCAAAACAAAAATACCAGACACACTCCAAGGCTCTGAAAGATGTCTGCTCAGCTCTGGGCCCACCTGTAGGCCCCAGGGTCCCAGGGAGGACACAGGGGCCCAGGCCTTTCCCTGCACTAGTGGCTCAGGGGCTAGTGGGCTGGGCAGAGGCTGGCGGGGAAGGCGGTGATTGAACATGGTGTTTGGAGGGATGGCAGCGGGTGTTCAGCCTCCCTGGATCCAGGCGTGGAGCCACAGTGGTGTGCTGGGGGCTCTGAGGTGGACAGACCCCCAAATTCCGGCTTTGTCGCTTACTAGCTAGGTGACCTTGGGCAAGTCACCTCTCTGAGCAAGTTTCCTGTCCTTGAGAAGCGGCAATCCCACCTGCCTGGTACAGTCATCTGTAAGTGGCGAAGCACCTGGCCAGGTTAGCACTCAGCAGGAGACAGCAAGAGAGGTGCTTGTGTCCGCTCAAGAAACTATGGTCCTTCCTGTCATAATTTGGAGTCCCCCATGTGGCTTTGCTGCCAGGTCACTGACAGCACCAGGGCCATATGCCTCGAGAGCTGACTAGCCCCTCACAGGAAGTGGGGGCCGGTGGGGAGGGCTGGCTGCCAGGGTCCTGGTCAGGGCAGCAGAGCCCAGGCCTGTGGCAGGCAGCTCTAGGTCTGAAGCTTGCTTCTGGTCCCCGCCCCAGCTGTGCCAGCTGTGTAGGAAGGGTCATCTGCTGGATGACCTCAGTGACCTCTAAGCCTGGAGGGGTCATACCTACTTCCCAGGGGCTGTGAGGGTCAGATGAGGTGAGGTATGGGACGGGGCACTGAGGGTGGGGAGCAGCCGGGGAGCCGTTTGCTACTCCGGATGGAGATGAAGTGTGGGTGCACGTTTTCCAAGGCGACACCTCCCAGAGTGTGGTGAGGCCTGGGGATGAGCTCCCAGCTCCAGCTGCCCAGGGGTCTGGGCAGGAGACCCACTCTGTCTTGCTTTCATAGTCCCTTCTGAGCCTCACCTTGAAGGCCTGTAGGGGGTCATGTCATGTGCCACGTGGCAGCCAGCGCGCTCTACTCTGGGGAAGAAACCTACTTTTGTCGGGGGTGCCCCCGGCACGTGTGCTCGCACGTGTGTACTGGTGTGCACGTGTGTCTGTGCATGTGGGCATCACCGACCTTTGCTCCCCAGGGCCCTCGTCCTGCGGGAGGCTGGGAGTGGTGAAGGTCCCGTGGAGGCGGAGGCTGCGTGTGTGTGTGGACGGGCCGACCTCACTAGGCTGACTGCCAGGCCCGGGGAGAAGCTGGGCGACCCTGGCCTGCAGCTTCTGTCCAGCCTTGTGCCGCCCCTCCAGGGGGCCGCCCCGATCCCTGAGCCACAGTCCCCTCCTCACCTCAGCCCCTGGAGCCGCCCCTCCTCACCTCTCAGGGGAACTGCCCCCAGGACCCATGTGGGTGTGACCCCACTGCGACCCCTCGAGACGGAACGTTCCTGAGGAGGCCGCCTGTGTCTTCGGTGGTCGTGAGAGCATATCTGAGGAACGTGGATGCACAAAGCGGGCTGAGGTGGTGAGAGCCCGGCCAGGCCTTGGGGCCTCCCCCAAGGCCACCTCAGTGGCCACCTCCCTCAGTGCCAGAGCAGGGCCCTGGGGGTGGCACAAGCACACTCGCCTCCAACACTCGGCCGCCCCGGCCAGGCCTGGGCCCAGCCCCCGAGAGCCTCCCGAACCTGAGTTTGGATCCGATTCAGGCCTCGGAACCACAGAATCTGGCCCCGCCGCAGCTCCCTCTCGGCGTGGTCTATCTCCTCCACGTCCTCGTTGAGCTCCTCCTCCGGAATCTCCTCCTTCTGCGTGAGCCTGCCAGCCTCCTTGAGGAATTTAAGCCTGCTGGTCGGGATGGTGGCAATGACCTGCAAGGGAACCAGCCCGTCAGGGCCATGGGGCCGTCCTTCCGGGTGGTTTTCTCCCCTCCCTCCTGTCCTCTTACCCACTTACCTCATCACGTGACCAATTCACGCCTTAACCCACCTCACCTGCTCCTCAACTCAGTCTTTTACAATTTCTTATTAATTTGCTTTTTAATTGGCTCATTCATCCAGAGTCGGGGCCACAGTGGAAAATCTTGGTCTTTAGGAGTTGGGCAGATGTGACCTGGAATTCCCCACACAGTCCTGGTCCTGTGACCTTGGGCAAGTCATTTAACCTCTCTGAGCTTTGGGGTTCCCGTCTATAAACCCGGGGGCAGCTCTGGGAGTGGGGAGGATTGAGTGGGGTGGAATGTCTGACTTGTCCTGCAAGAGCCTGGCCTGTGGCTGGTCCTCAGGTCTTTTGGGCTCATTCCACCTGAGGACATTGGGTGCTGGGGCACCCAAGCCTGAGGAACAGGTGTGCAGGGCCTGGGTGCCCTGGGGGCGGCCAGTCCTTGGCTGGGAAGGCAACATGGAAGGGGATGTGCTTTCCTTCTTGCTCTGCCCCAGAGGGCTTGTCCACTGGCTGAGGCCTGAGAGGCAGGCCCTGCAGGGAGGCTGAGGTGGCAGACGTCAGTGGCCCCTTACATCTCTCATAGGGACAGGCAGGTGCGTGAACACAGCCTCAGGGGCTTGTTGGCCTTTAAGGTCAGCACTGCCCACTGGCATCGACCTTAGTCCCTATGAGTCCCTTCCCCCAGACACCAAGAGCTTCCCATGGAATAAAGATGGCCCGGCTCCAAGGGTGCCCAGGGAATGGGGTTGCAAACTCAAATCTAGTTTAAAAGATTTCCAAAGAAGCTCCAAAGTTTAAAGAAGGTCCTCTTGGATGAAACTAAACTTTCTTTATTTCTAGTTAATTGTTGCCACTTTAGCTTCTTGCTCTAGCCTGGAGACAGCAGGAAGGCAAGAACGATGTCACTGGCCCAGTGGGGTCCCTGCAACCTGGATGTCCGAGTACCTGGGGAATAAAGCCCCTTTGGCCCAGGACTGGTTCTGGTACTTCTCCCAAGCATGGTGTCCTGGGTCAGGAGTCTTTGAGCTGCAAGCTGTCAGAGCTGTCATGGGTGTGTGTGTGTGTGTGTGTGTGCGCGCGCGCACACACACACACACGTGCGCCTGGAACTTGGGCAAACAGGGAAGGGAACTGGTGGGGGAATGTTCTGGGCTTACAGCTGGAAGAGCGTACAGCCCCCAAAGCTGGGGAGGATCTCAGATGGCCACAGGCACGGCACTGAGTAACAATGCGATGTGGCACAGTTTGTCCCTCTTATGTTCCCTCTCAGCCCTCTAAAGGACCCTGCTCGGTGCCAGCAGGCCACTGACTAATGTCCCTCTCTAACAAGGTGGCTTCAGGCTCTGAGCGTGGAATCTAGCTGGAGTTTAGTAACATCATTCTCATTACATTAATTTTTTGTTAGCTTCTATTTATGACAAGTGATCCAGATTTTCCAGTCATGTTAGTAATATAACATCACCTTTTCAAATAAGTTTAAGTTTAAAAAGGCTGATACAATTGAAAGAAAATATTAAGTAAATAACGGGCGTAGTGGTACACAGATATAAGGCAAAACATAGAGTGGTGGTACCCAGAGGACCAGTATTTGGGACCTGGGCCAACACCCACTGCTCAGATGCCCAGAGATGGGGAGGGTCTTGCCCAGGGTCAGGCGGTAAGCCCATGGCAGGGCCTAGGACCCACTCCTGGGGCTCCCGCATTCCCAATCCAGGGCTCTTTCCCTTCCCCCACTAAGAGACACCTCCTGCAACCGACCCGGAACTCACCTGGCCCCAAACGAGCTCTCCCAACCCAATGAATATGCACCACATCCACTGGTCCAGCTGCAGCGGAGAGCAGCTGAACGGCTTCCCTCCAAACTGCACGATCACTATCTGGAGGTCACAGGGAAGACAGAGACAGGCCTTCAGAGCAGGCACGGAGGGCTGCGCCCTCTCCCCGCCCGCCCCAGGCCAGGTTGGGGTCAGGGGCCTGGCTACCTGGATGGCAAAGGTGCCCAGCACGATGGTGCAGAAAATGGGGTTCCGGAAGATGCCGTCAAAGACATTGCGCTCGCCGTGGATCTTGCGGGCGTTGATCTCGTTGAAGAGCTGCATCATGACGAAGGTGTTGAAGATGATGGTGTAGTGCTCCGAGGGCGGCGAGTGCAGCGGCGCGTTCCTCCCGCTGTCGATCTGGAACATCTTCTCACCTGCCAGGGAGAGGGTGGGGGCTGGGCTGATGGTGGTGGCGGGGGATGGGCCCGGCCCCTCGTGGGGGCCTCTTCTGGGCAGCAAGGTCAATTGCCTGGACGTGAAGGCACATCTGGACAGTGGAGGGCGGGGCGGGCCTGCGCTGCTGGCTGGTTGGCCAGTACGTGTGAAGGGCTGGCAACACCCTTTCTCCTCTAGGGGAGAAAGAGCCTGGGGGAACTCTCTTCCACTTTTTCTGTGGGAACCTGGTAAAGGTGGAATGCCAGCTGTGTGACCAGGTGACAGTGCTTGTAAAAAGTGGGCGAGGATCGGCAAACTCATTCTGCACTGGGAGGCCATGGCTTTGGGCTCCCCTAAAAGTGCTGCTTTTTGTAACTTAGCCTGTCCCTTGCTGAGACCTCGGGAAGCTCATGGGGCTGTCACAAGAGATGCCAGTTCCTATACGGAGCTCGAGCTGGCTCCAACCCCCGGTGTGGCCTCATTCTCTCACACCTGCACTGTCGCATGAGGTGGGGATTCGGGGTCTGCTGTGTGGACGCCACTGACGGGGTGCCTGACACGCTCCTGATCCTTTTGCCAAGCTGAGTAAAGCGGCGCCAGGAGGGCTTGAGATTTCTGGCGATGAGGCATCTAGCTGAACCCATGACCACCCAGAGTAGGCCGTGCTCAAGTGGGGATGCCGCGAGCAAGCTGACCCCACCTCCTCTCCTCTCCCTGCCCCTCAGCGTCCTCAGAGCCTCTTCTAGCTTGGCATTTATGCGGCTTCCTCTGAGCCTCTTTGCGTAACTTTTACAGCAGTGAAATGTGTCCTCAGGCCCCTTGGGTTCCTGCGGCAACATCCCGCTACCTTCAAAGTTTACAGAAGACGACTGTCCTCTGAGGACCAGGATCCAGGCCACCTCCGTGGCACTCTGGGCCTGAGGACAGGTGAAGCTGCACCTGCAGGAGGCTCCTGTGAAGGGAGCCTGCCCCAGACGGGGACGCTGCACTGGCCTTGACTCGCTGTGTGACCGTGGGCCAGGCCCTTCCTGTCTCCGGGCCTCTGTTTCCCCATTTGTGACGTGGGGCAGGCTTTGCTAGGATCCTCTCTGAAGCACCCATGGAAACGAGGCCAGTCTCAGCCCGAGCCAGACCTGGTTGTCTGCCCAGGCTCCTCCTCAGACAGGCTGTGTCCTTGGGCAAGTCACCTCACCTCTCTGATTCTCAGTGCCTTTGTGTGTAATGTGGGGCGGGGGCCAAGGCGCTTGCCTTGCCGAGTGGTTAGAAGACAGAAACAAGGTGGCCTGAGTGGAAGTACTGCGAAAAGGGGAGGCGGTTATTCGGGCACGTGTGGCATTTCCCGAAGGAAGTCTCGGCGGGGATCCCCTCCATGAGCGAAGATGAGGTGCTGGAATGGGCCAGACTGGGGGCGAGTCACTTCCCCTCCCAGTCTGAGGCCCCCACGGGCTGTGAGGAGGCGCGCAGTGTGTACTTGGTGTTGGGAGCTGTCATCGGTGGAAAAAGCCCCTGGTGGCTGTGGGGTCAGCCAGACCTGGGACACGGCCTGGCTCTGCCCAAGACTGGCTGCATGACCTTGAGGACTTCCTTGAGCTCCCTGGGCCTCAATTTCCCCACTAGCAAAACAGGAGGCAGATGCGATTCCAGAAGGCTGGGTCTGGGCCACAGTGTACCCAGAAGGCAGTGGTCCTGCCACAGAGGGCCGGGCGGGCGGGGGGACTCACCAACAAAGAGCAGGGTGAAGATGAGGGTGAGCTGGTAGACGGCGTGGCCCAGGATGTTCTTCATCATGGTCCTCGAGATGAGGGGCTTGTTGCGGCCATAGGGCTTCCTCAGAAGCAGGGTCTCGGTGGGCGGCTCGGTGGCCAGCGCCAGGGAGGCGAACGTGTCCATGATCAGATTCACCCAGAGCATCTGCACAGCCTTCAGAGGGGAGTCCTGGGGACAGCAGCCGTGGACAGGTCTGTTGCAGCAGTGGCCCCCCACCTGCTGCTGCTCTGAAGCTAGGCAGGACTCCGCGTGGGAGCAGCAGCCCCTGGGGTTCCTGAGCAGGCTGAGAACAGCACAGACCTGCCCACCCCAACTCTGTCTTGCCCCCAGGAGAAAACTGAGTCCCCCAGGCCCGATAGCCACCAACTCCCTGCCTGCCGGTAAGGTTAGCCGCCTCTCGCCATGCCATCTCACCTCCTCCCCTCCAGCCCCCAGTGTGGGGTCTCTCCTGGCTGAGGCCGATCCCCCGCCCCACCCCTGTCTCAGCAAGGCTCCGCCCCCGCCACCTCCTGCCGCCTCTTTCTGTCTCTCCTGTCCTTCAATTTCTCCTCGCCTCCTAACACCCCACCTTACCTTAAAAAATTGTGAACATCGACGATTCCAAAAATAATGCATTTTCATGGTAGGAAATTTGGGCAAGTAAGGAACAGCAGAAGAAGCTGAAAGTCACTAAGGATCTCACCACTTACAGGTCACCACTGTCCACTTTCTCCCAGGGATCCCTTCGGACCCTTCTCTTTGGCTGAGATGGGGATTGCACTATTCTTAGTGTTCCACACATAAGCATGCCACGCGGTCTACACTGCCCAAAGGGGCTGGATCCACTTGTACTCCTCCCTCCTCACACTGCATGCTCTGTCCACAGCAGCTAGATTTTGGCCCCTCCACACCTCCAAAATGCCTTTCTCCGAGGTCATCGTTGACTTCTGTGTCACAGCCTGAGGGAGCCCTTCCCCAGCCTCACCTCGTGGCCTCACTGCGGCACTCGGCACTCGGCCCCCGACCGTCCCTGCACTCCCAGCCCCGCTCTCCTGGCCCTCCTCCCTCTCTGGGCTCCTCCCTCCTTCTGAATCTGTGTCCTGGTGGCCCTGCTCTCCCCAACACTTGCCTCCCTGGCTTCAGGGACCCACCTGTGCCCCACGTAGCCTCTCTCTAGCCCAGATTTCTCTCTGTGGCTTTGCTCTCACTCAGCTGGTGGCCTGTGGAACACCTCCTCCAGGAAGCGCACAGACCTGGTAAGCTCAGCGGCACCTCTGTCCTCTCTCAGTGCAGCTCCCCAGGCTCCCTGTGCCTGCAGCCCGTACCCTCACTCACCTCCCACGTGCTCACCACAGCCCTCCTACTGGCCCGTCTCCTACCTCTCTCGGGACCAGCCTTGCTCCCCATGCCTGGGGCTCCAGCAGCCTCCCCACCCCTGGGCTTCTTCCTGCCCTTCAGCCTTCTCTGATTCCACGTGCCTCAGGGGCGCATCCACCCGTTTTCCCACCAGTGTCTGCATGGCCCTGCCACCAACTCAGGCAAACTGATAGTCATCTGAGAACCTCAGTTTCCCTATCGGTATCAAGACCTGGTCTCCAAGAAGCCTTGTGTGAGTTGCTGCTACTCGGGGAGTGTCCCCCCAGCTGCCACTAGAGGGAGCCTCTCACCGCAGACCAGGAGGGAGGGCCCTGGGAGCAGAAGAGAACTCAGCCACACCCCAGGGGTGACTCTTGGGGCTGGGGCAGAGGGAGCTGCCACAGACACCCCCAGGCTCCGGATGCAAAGGTGGGAGCAGCATTCTGGGGCCACACCTCCTGGGGCAGTGCTGCACTCTGGGCCTCTGAAGGTTCCTGTGGGCAGGGGCTGGTTGGCCCAGGTGGCCGCTGGGAGGGGTCAGGCCTTGGGGGTTCCCTGGGGGTAAGGGAGCCCATCCTCTCCTCCCAGGCCAGGCCGGTCAGCCCCAGCAGGAGGCAGGCCGGGTACCAGGAGGCTGAGGGAGCCATGGCAGGTGCCTGGCCGGTCCATCCTCTGAGCCTCAGTTTCTGCCTCTATAAAATGGGATCATCCCAGTTCCTGCCTCGCAGGGCTCGGGTGAAGAGGCAGTGAGTGTGTAGATGCACCGGGCTGCTCAGGACCCAGACACGGTGATCTGAACAGGACCCTCCCTGACTCCCCATGAGAAAGAACCCTGGGCCCCTTCCTGCTGCCCGCCCCTACTTGGCATCTCCTGGGGTGCTCCAGACTCCACCCCAGGACCAAGGCACCCAGGCCCACTGCTCTCCGCCCTCAGCTGGCGGCCTGACCCCTCTTGGGCCGTGCCCCTCCCCTGCCACCCTCCTGCCCTGCCTTCCTTCTTCCACCTCCTGGAGCAAGGCCAGGCCCGTGCCTGGGCCGGGCAGATGG
>RJWJ010021066.1:0-28326 GCA_004363605.1 Indri indri | reverse complement strand
TGACAGAGTGAGACCCTGTCTCTAAAGATAATAATAAGCAATGCAGGGCCATGTCCTCTAGCACTGGCCTTTGCGCTGGCTACCTGGATATGGTCTCTGAATCTGCCTGTCCTTCCTTCAGGGATTCCTGGGTCTCCCAACCCTCCCCCAAAATAACTACTGTCCTTCAGGGACTTCCTGTAATGTGCAGAGGCAAGCAGGCAGGCCACCCGTATTTGTTCCCATTCACTCCCATGAGGCACTGGGGTACGTTGTACAAATTGAACACAAATGTAAGAAGTGAAAACCTCTGGAAGCGTGACTAGCTCTGGGTTCCTCATGGGTGTTATCTCTTAGCCTTTCACAGCCTTCCTGAGAGGCTGGCCTGTCTCAGCTGGGAGGCAGCTGTAGAAAGAGAAAACTGAACTTGGAGACAGATCTTGGTTAGAATTACAGCTCTTCCACTTCTTTTTTTTTTTTTTTTTTGATACAAGGTTTCATCTGTCTTCTGGGCTAGAGTGCAGTGGCATAATCATAGCTCACTGCAACCTCAAACTCCTGGGCTCAAGCAATCCTCCTGCCTTGGCCTCTCAAAGTGCTAGGATTACAGGTGTGAGCCACTGTGCCCATCCCCTCTCACTTTCTCAAGCAAATTCCTTCACCTTCTGAGTGTTGCAGAGAGGATTCGTTAGAAATTTGATGTGAAAATACGTCATACAAGGGAAGGTGCTTAGCCAAAACATCCTAATTGAATTGAGTTGTTCTTAGAGGAACAGAGGGGAATGGTCTGAGATTTGTCCATTCTCAGACTAGAATTCTGAGAAGGAAACAGCCCCATGGCCTGGGTGGCAACAATGGCTGGAATCACGAAGGCCACCGAGGGGGGAGGTGCAACTTGAAGTTGCAGGGTCAGCCGGCCTCTGCATGGGAGTTCCCTTTAAGAGGAGACCCTGTGGCCACCTCCGCCATCTCACAGAGGAGGCCACACCGAACAATCACACACTGAGGGCCTTGGCTAAGTGAGGAAGGGCTAGTCACCCAGGGCCTCCCACTCCAGATCTGTGTCCCTGTGACCTGTCATCCCTGGAAGCTGATCACACTCTGCCCAGCGTGCTGGGTGTGTCTTTGTTCCAGGCACCTAGTCCCACCCTCAATAGCCAGAACGCTGTGACCCCTGGGCAAGGGAGGGCGGGGAGGAAGTTTGTTAAAGTTCACCACTCCCGGGAATGTTCAGCAGGCAAGTCTCCCACTGGGGTGATAAACTTTTCCATCTTAAAGAAAAAGCTTCAAACGCTGTGTTTGATTTTGAGGCGGCTCCGAGAGACATTCCTGGCCAAAATAACCAAACGACAGCTAGTACCCAAATGGCATGCGATCTGTGGGTCGCAAAGCAGATGACAGACCCCTCTTTCTATCCTACCTCCGCCTCCAAAGCCATAGTCATCATCACAGCCACTGCCCAACTACCTGCATCCACACCAAAGCCTCTACTAAAACCCTGGTCTCCACCGGCAACCCCCATGACAGCCACCTCCAAATAGCCAAGACCGTATGAATTAAGTTGAACGCTGGAACAGTATACTGGGTTACGTGCAAGATATTTGGATTCCGAATGGTCCTTGGCCTCAGGTAGCTCACATGGCGCTGGGGACAGGAAGTGGTGAGACGAGAGTCTGGTCGTGTGTGAAAGTAGCTGCGTGGAGGAGCTCTCCTAACAGTCTCACTGGTGTGCTCGCACAGGAGCATTGAGCACGTGGGACTGGGATTTGAGGGCCATCAGGTCCTTCTATCAGTGGGTCACATCACTCAGTGGCAACTCAGGACTGTCAACGATGGCCAACACTGTTGGAGAGACCCAAAGAAAGGGAGGCCTTGTCTACAGCCATGCCACCCTGAACACGCTCGATTCCATCTGAAGGGGAGACCAGGCGTCATGTGGAGTGGACGCTCAGGGTAGTGAACAGAGCCAGGGAATCAGCCCCGAGCAAGGCCACGACCACTGTGGGAGACAGCTGGGTGTTTGGAGGTAGTGGATCGTTGGAGTTGGCTAGAGAAGCTTTCAGAGACCTGTAACTCTAAAGCAATGTTTTGAGGAGGGAGAAACAAGACAGGAAGAGAGGAAGGCAACTTAGCAAAACAGAGGGCAGCAGTTTTGTGGAAATTGCAGCAGTAATACCGCTTGTACAAGCAGAGCACATTACCCATGGTGCCGTCACGTAGCATTGTCTCGCTTATCTGAGACACCCCAACACCCCTGTGAGGTGAGCATTGTCACCACGTCCACTGGAGATGACCCTTGAAGACAGACAGAACTTCTAGAGGTGGAGATGCAGGGGGAAGGCACTCCGGGCAGAGGGACTGTGTGAGCCTGTCAACAACTCTGTCCACCCAGCCATGGCCCGGGTTCCTCCAACAACCTGTCCCTTTACTTTTTTTTTTAATTGTAGTAAAATGTACATAACATAAAAGTATAAAATTGGCCATTTTAACCACTTTAAGTGCGCAGTTTGGTGGCATTAAGCGCATTCACATTGTCATGCAATCATCACAACCATCCACCTCCAAAACTTTACATCTTCCCAAACTGAAACTCCATGCACATTAAACAATGTCCTTGGACTCTGTAAGCCTCGAGCAGAAATGGCTCCCCGTCATGGCTGGAATCGTGCCTGTGGGCACCTGACTGGAATGTGGCATCTACGTCCTGCTGGGCACTGGTACAACAGCCCCATGAGGAAATTGGCCACAATCATCTCCTATCTCCTTTGAACAAATGAAGAAACTGAGGCAAGGGGAGGTAAATAACTTGCTCAAGGTCACACAACTGGGCAGAACTGGGATTTAGACCCCAGCAGCCAGGTTCCAAGACAGTTGAAACACAAGAAAAGGCTACAGAACTTGACCACTGACAAACGTGGGGTCTAGTGCGTGCTGAGATGGAATAGCATATCCTGAGGTGAGACACTGCCGCTGCTAGTGGCTTCCCTGTCCCTCCCTGAGCTGCTGCCCAGGCAGAGGCTGAGGGCAGCCTCACCAGGATGAGCTCCATGGGCCGGAGGTGAGGCTGATGCTGACGTAGGAGTGAAGGTGTCCCAACCTGTCCCAGACTGGAGCCCTGCAGCCCTGCCGAGCAGCATGGCCGGGTGTGACTGGTGTGACCAAATGGATTTACTCCTTTGGGGAAAGACTCCTGGGGTTTGCCACCCCCCACGACGCTGCCTGGGAGCACCAGCATAAAAGCAGGGGCAGGCCATGGGGAGAGGAAGGTGGGAGAGGGTGTGGGGAGCCTCGGGACCGGGAAGCAAAGGGGAGGACAGGAGACACAGGACCAAGGAGAGGTTCTCCCTGCTCAGCGGGCTGGCTGTACTGGCTGTCTCCTTCCTGCTTCTGAAACTTGGCACCCTCTCCTGGGAAAGGAGCCACCTTCCCCCGGCCCATTCCCCTTCCCTATCCTTGGAAACCTGTGGCAACTTAGCTTTCGGCTGCATCCGGAGACACTGCTCCAGGTAGGCAATCTGTCCCTAAGGGGTGAGCAAATGAACCCTTCCTCCCGCTCAGCCCGGAGATACTGAAGATGGAGGGAACTGGGGTCAAACACATGTGGGGGTGAATCCTGGTCCTGCCACTCACTAGCTCAGAGGCCATGAGCCTCGGTTTCCTTATCCGTAAAATGCAGGGTTGTAGGCAGATTGCAAAAATTATAGACTTTTTGCAAAGTCTACCTAAGAGGATTCTGAGGGCAGTAGAAGTCCACCGCAAATGTAACACGATGGAGAAAGCTGTATTGAACAGCTCCAGGACAGCACTGTGTTTGTGGCTAGAAGGACTTTTCTGAAATGCCACTTGAGATGAGAGTTGGGGAAATGGGACCCCCAAGGGCAGACTCAAGTAACATTACTCAAGTAGTCACTGCACGAAGCCACCTCCAGGGTAGACAGATGTGCCAGCTGGAGGGTGTCTGTTGGGTTGAGCGGGCCAGGGCTGCACTGCTGCTGAGAGCCACGGGCGGGACACGCTGCCTTTTCCCGGGCAAGGCTTGGCTCTCTTCTCAATCAGAGCTGAACAAATATTTTTTAAATATCTGGTTGAAGAGATCAGATAATTGTAATCCTCAGGCTCCTCACACACTGGAAAGAACACTACACTGGGAGTGGGGACACCTGGGTCTGAGGTCCTGGTCCTTTGCTATCTTTTTGGCCTATTTTTTTTTTTTTTTTTTTTTTGAGACAGAGTCTCACTTTGTTGCCAGGACTAGAGTGTAGTGGCATCATCATAGCTCACAGCAACCTCAGACTCCTGGGTTCAAGCAATCCTCCTGCCTCAGCCTCCCGAGGAGCTGGGGCTATAGACACACACCACCACTCCTGGCTAATTTTTTCTATTTTTAGTAGAGACGGGGTCTCGCTCTTGCTCAAGCTGGTCTCGAACTCCTGAGCTCAAGCAATCTACCCACCTCGGCCTCCCAGAGTGCTAGGATTACAGGTGTGAGTCACCGTGCCTGGCCTTGGCCTGTGTTTTTTGGCCCGTAAAATGGAGATGATCCCTACCTGCACACTGATGCTGAGGGGGACTCAAGTGACATATGGAAAGCCTACACAGGACATTAGCCCTCGGGAAACTGCGGTCATTATTTAACATCATCTGTAAAGTGGGTAGAACACGCCCAGCTCCCCGGGCTGATGGGTCTTGGAATTGGGCCCTGACTGTTCCAAGCATATGGGGAGCCTGTGGCCCAGGTTCGGCTTGTCTGGGTATGGGGGTGCTCTGAGAAGGTGCCCTGAGGTGAGTGTCGCTGGTCTTTCCGCAGCTGGCCCAGACTCATGGACGTGTGTTCACCGCGTGGGTGGGCCCGACGCCTGTCGCGGTGCTGAGCGGCTTCCAGGCGGTGAAGGAAGCTCTGGTCTCCAACTCGGAGTAGTTCTCTGGCAGGCCCCTCAGCCCGCTCTTCTGGGACCTGTTTGGAGAAAGAAGCAGGGCTGCCCTTCCTGTTGGGGAGAGGAGGTGGCTGGATGGTCACTGTGCTCAGGGAGTCGGGCTGGCCCAGAACCGTTAACAGATAGGGGACTCCTGAGAGGAGTCGGGTCTCCTCGAACACTCCTGTGGGGCGAGGGGATGTGACAAGGAACCAGCTCTGGAGGTCAAAAGACCCAGATGCAAGTCTCAGTTCAGCCCCTCGCCACCTGTGTGACCTTGAGCAAGTCAGCCTCACTGTGCCCTCAGCGTTCTCGTCTGTTAGATGGGGATAACGACTGCTGCTACCTCCCGAGGGTGTGGGGGAGACCAAGTGACCAAAATACCGAGAGTGCCTGGTACAGTGCTGGGCTCAACAAATGTCCCTGTTCCTTCCTCGCCCCTTCTTTATCTCCTCCTACATGCCTTGTGTGGACTCTCAAAGGCAAAATCAGGTGGGTGGACTGGGAGAGGGCGTAGTTGAGCCCAGCTTGAGCGCACCAGGCTCGCTAACCACCCTCACTCACTAGTCAGAGCACCAGCCCAGAGCTGCTTGGGAGGGTCGCTGGGGGTCTGCCCTCTAGGCCTGGGTGACAGCCTAGTGGTCTTGGCCTGGGAGGCTGGGAGAGGCTGGTGACTGTCCACCTCGCCCCGGACCCAGGGGTCATCTGCAGCAATGGGCACACATGGCGGCAACAGAGACGCTTCTGCGTGGTGACGCTTCGGGAGCTGGGCCTGGGTAAGCCGGTGCTGCAGGCGCAGCTGCAGGAAGAGGCAGCAGAGCTGGCCGAAGCCTTCCGCCGGGAGCAGGGTAAGACGCAGGTGGGCGGCAGGCCAGGGAAGGCCCACCCTGATCCCGCCACCCCACGTACGCGCAGGGAGGCCGAGCCTTGCTGCACCTGCAGGGGTGTGTGTGCGCCCGTGTGTCCGTGAAGCCCGGGAACGCTAACAGCAGTTTAGAGCTACGTCAGTCAGTGCAGTGGGAGTTTCTCTGAGGTGGGTGGGCAGAGGCCCCGGATTGCCCAGGTCACTGGGAAGCCAGAAACCCTTCTTCTCTATAGCTGGGGAGGTGTTCTCCAATGACACCTGATGCCTTTCAAACTTCCAACCTTTTGCACATGCTGCTGACCCTTCCGAATGACCTAGCCCACACCACTTCCCTCCCCGTGAGAAATGACAGCTCCTTCTTTCAGACCTGGCTGAGGTCATCCAACCCAAGAAGTCCTCCCTGAATCCCAGGCACAGCTGGGGATTTGTTCCTACCTGTGACATACCTGCCCTACATTCTGTTGTCATTTAAAGGTTGTCTGTGTCCCACTCCTCTCTCTGCAAACCTAGCACCTGTCACAGAGCTGGCTCATAGAAGGTGCTCAGTAAGCATTTGTAGGGTGCATGAACGAGGAACGGGAATGAATGAATGATATGTAAATGAGCGGCTGTATACAAGATCGGATGAGTGCTCGGGCAGTGCTCCTTGTGCCTCCTCAGCCTGAGCCCTGTCCTCTACCCTCAGGTGGACCCTTCGACCCTCAGGCATCCATTGTCAGGTCCACGGCCAGAGTCATTGGGGCCCTCGTGTTTGGCTACCGCTTCCTCTCGGAGGATCCCATCTTCCAGGAACTGACTCAAGCCATCGACTTTGGCCTGGCCTTTGTCAGCACCGTGTGGCACCGGGTAATTGGCATTTGGGGAGGCAGGTACGCAGGCCACTGGACGGCTGGAGGCCCAAGGCAGGCAGGAGCCTCCGCCAGGGCCTGGCAGGAGGGAGACCGTGGGGCCTGAGTCTGGGTCCTTTAGATGACTTCTGTTCAGCAAGCTGACAAGTTCACAGCATCAATCCTCCTTTGTGTGGTTCAGCGTGAATGGGCAGGGAGTAAGAAGCAGGTTATGTCCTCAGAAAAGCAGCTTTCTGGCTCTGAAACGTCCTAGCTAAGCCTCATACACAATCACTGCTACCATTGTTCTCATTTCTGTCCAGATTATTTTGGAGGTCTTCAGATGAGAGGCAGCCCTGGGTTGCCCATGTCAGAGGCCACAGTCCACTCTGGAGACCCCCTAACTCGGGCTGGCACCTGAGTAGGCCCTGGGTGGGCCTCTCTCCCCACAGCTGTACGACATGTTACCCTGGGCCCTCCGCCACCTCCCAGGACCCCACCAGGAGATGTTCAGGTACCGAGAGTCTGTGAGGGGCTTCATCCACCAAGAGATCATCAGGCACAAGCTTGGGGCACCCGAAGCCCCCAAAGACTTCATCAGCTGCTACCTGGCCCAGATCACCAAGGTGGGCCTGGTGCAGAGGAATGGAGGGGGCTGTCTTTCTAGTCTGCACCTTATTTCTAACCTGTGGTCTTGGTTCCTCATTTTTGTCTTTGTCTACAACCTTTCAGAGCACCCTGAAAGATTGGATTAAAATAGGATTTTCCTCCCTACCTTTTCCCAGGCCAAGGATGGGTTCTGCAAACATGGGTAGGGCGGGAAGCAGAGGCTCTGGCTAATGTCAGGGACAGTCCCTCATGAAAAGTCAGTGCAAACCGGGCATGCTGTAGTCCCAGCTACTCAGGAGGTGAGGCAGGAGGATCGCTTGAGCCCAGGAGTTTGAGTCCAGCCTGGGTGACATAGCCGGACCCTGTCTCCAAAAAAAAAAAAAAAAAAAGTCAGTGTAATTCTGGGACTCAGGTCCTCCTGAGGGGTCAGACCCCCAAGAAGTTCTGGTCCCACAAGTCTTGGAAGAGGTCAGGCCTCAAAGAGACACCAGGGCTCTGTTAGGAGAGAACTTTAGACCCAGAGCTGTTCCCCCGACCGCCCGCCAGGCCATGGATGATCCTATCTCCACATTCAACGAGGAGAACCTGATCCAGGTGGTGATCGACCTGTTTCTGGGAGGCACCGACACCACAGCCACCACCCTGCGCTGGGCACTCATCTACATGGTCCAGCACGGAGACGTCCAGGGTGAGGGGCCCTTGGTTCTACCCTGGCTGACTGCCCGTGCCCGTACCCCCTCACTCCTGCTCTCTGGTGCCAGGGCTGGGTCCTGCTCTCTCACCACTGTGGTACAGGAAGCGTTCATGGCTTTGAGTCAGGAGGGGCTTCGGTTCCCACCCCACTACTTACTGTGTGATCTTGGGCAAGTCATTCCACCTCTCAGAACCAGTGTAAAAAGGGGCAACATTATTTTACTCATTCAGTAATGATTCAGCACCTACTAAGTGCCAGGCTCTGTGCTAATGTCCACCTCAAGATCACAGTCACGGACGGAAAAAGGTGGCTGGAATTCTCTTAGGGACAAACTGGCTATGACCTCAGTTCAAATCCTGGCTCCGCACTTTATTGACCTTGGGCAAAAATATCTGTCCAGTTAGAGCCTCGGTTTCCTCATCTGTAAAATGGTGACAGCAGTTCCTACCTCATAATGCTCTTTGTATATAGAGCACCTGGCACATAGTTAGTGTTGAAACCTGGGTCCTTTTCTTTCCCTCAAGTAGCCCCTAGAAAAGAAAACCCTACAGAATCTCGTTCATAAGCGGCTAGCTCTGCTTCAGAGAAGGGCGTGCTCCCGTGGGACCAGGGGAGGCAGGGTAGGGTGGAGTAACCTAGGGGTCATGAGCTTCTGGGCAGTCTCTGGGTGGGGTGAGGGCAGTGGGGCGGTATGAGGAGGCCAGGCCTCAGGCACCCTCCCCAGACCCTCACTGAGCTACCCACAGAGAGGGTGCAGCAGGAGCTGGACGAGGTGCTGGGCGCTGCCTCAGCTGTCTGCTACGAAGACCGCGAGCGACTGCCCTACACCCGCGCTGTCCTCCATGAGGTACAGCGCCTCAGCAGTGTTGTGACCGTGGGCGCCGTGCGCCAGTGTGTGACCTCCACCCGTGTGTGCGGCTACCCCATGCCCAAGGTAGGCGGCCCCTACGCAGCCCCACGCCCGCCCCAGTACCTACAGAGCATGCCCTTCCTGCCCAACATGGCCATCTGCTATGGTTTCTGCCAACCTGCCAGCTCTCCGTCAGTCAATCTATCTATCTTTCTATCTATCTATCTATCTATCTGTCTACCATCTATCTGTGGCATTTGGGATGTGGGGTTGATTATAAAAAGGTGTACTCACCAAGGGGTAATTTTTAAAGTTCACTATTGCTCAGAGATAACCCTTGCAAACATTATAATGTACTTCTTTCCAATCTTTTTTTATCCAAATACATTTTACATAGCTGTGATTATGCCGAATATATCATTCTGAATCCTTCGTTTCACTTAACATATTATTCAGATTCTTCTAGATCAGTGATTCTCAAACTTCCAGGTACATTGGAGTTGCTGAAAGCCTTGTTCAAACAGACACTACTGGGCTCCACTCCCAGAGTGTGCGGTGGGGCCTGAGACTTTGCCTTTCTAACAGGTTCCCAGGCAGTGCTGATGCTGTGGGTCCAGGGACCACGCTTTGAAAACCACTGCTCTCCATTACTTTTAATGGCTGCATAATGTTCCACCAAATGGATGTTTTGTAATTTTTAACCCTTTTTGGTGAACAGTTAGGCCATTTGCAATTTATGTGCCTTAGAACTGGTTTCTAGCAGAAATGCCTTTCTTGTTTCTTTCATTTTATAACAAGGTTAAGAAACAAGTACCAAATAAGGAGAGAGAGAAGAAGAGAGTTATATAAAAATAAGTCAAGAACAGCTACTTCATATGCACATAAAACTTGAATCTGAGCTTTACTGGAGTCAAGGCAATTAAAAAAAAGGAAATCCCAGTTAGTTACGAATCTTATTATGCAATAAAAGAAAGCATGCCTGTATCAGGGAAGCTTTGGCTTATCCAGTTAGTTATTAGAAGGATCATCATTCATAATGTTCCTTCAAGGGCCAGGGGACAATGTGCAGGATAATGCCTTAAGTAGGAGTTTTACAAAAATTCAGAAATATTCTCCAAAATGGTAGCTGCTTCTTATCTCAACCCCTTTTAAGAGATAAAAGTTTACATGAAGTTGAATGCATTTCTGCAGGAAGCCAAGATAACATAGTTGAAGTTTACAGCTCTCTGGTGATCCAGGCTGAGACAGGTTTCCAAGAGGGTTTTTGACACAAGCTGGACAATAACATGATAACACCTGCTCTTTGCCAAGGTGCACTGTGGGCTGAGGGCTTTGCACCCACTCTGTCATTCAGTACAGTGGTGTTCTGTATTGCTGAGTCATGTAGGTCATTCAGTGTCAATAGACATTGAATTATTTATCTATCTTGTTGTGTAACAAATTACCCAAAAATTGGCCGGGTGCGGTGGCTCACGCCTGTAATCCTAGCACTCTGGGAGGCCGAGACGGGCGGATTGTTTGAGCTCAGGAGTTCGAGACCAGCCCGAGCAAGAGCGAGACCCCATCTCTACTAAAAAAAAAAATAGAAAGAAATTATCTGGACAACTAAAAATATATAGAAAAAATTAGCCGGGCGTGGTGGCGCATGCCTGTAGTCCCAGCTACTCGGGAGGCTGAGGCAGTAGGATCACTTGAGCCCAGGAGTTTGAGGTTGCTGTGAGCTAGGCTGATGCCACGGCACTCATTCTAGCCAGGGCAACAGAGTGAGACTCTTGTTTCAAAAAAAAAAAAAATTACCCCAAAATTTAGCAGCTTAGAACAACAGCATTTATAATTTCCCTGTTTCTGAGGGTCAGGAAACTGGGTGCAGTTTATCTGGATGCCTCTGATTCAAGGTCTCTCATGAAATAACCATCAAGTTGTTGGTGGGGCTGCAGTCTCATCTGAAGACTCCACTGGGGAGGCTCCACTTCAAGCTCACTCACATGGTTGTCTTCAGGACTCAGCTGCTCACTGGCTGGAGACCACCCTTAGTTCCTCCACACAGCACAGCACACAACAGGGCATCTGACCTCCAACAGAGGGAGCAAGCAAGAGAACACCCAAAATAGAAGCTAAAATCTTTTTGTAACCTAATCTCAGACATGATATCCCAGTACTTTTGCCATATTCTGTTTATTAGAAGTGAGTTACTAGATCTAGCCCAACTCAAGGAGAGGGGATTGCACAAGGGTGTGAATCTTGGGAGTCCAGGATTGTTGGACGGCATTTTAAAGGTAGCATACCACAGATGCATAGGTGGTGAGGTTGCCACTTTAATGAAAATGAAACAGTTACTCACCTTGGTGCCCTGGTGCAGGGTGACTCCTCTATACCTAGAGGTGGTGGCTGGAGCCCCAAGACTTTCCTCAGAAAGGGGCTTTGACTTTGCCCTGATGCCCAGCCTGTCCTTAGTGGAAGCTGCAATGGTACGATGTGGCACACTAGGAAAGCGATGGGGGGAGAAGGTGTGGGAGCCCCCTCTTCATCATAACTGTCTTTGTTCAGCACTTATGACCGTGGTTCAAGGCAGACTCGACTCGACTCCAGGGGCCCTGCCAGGATGCCATTATTAACTTCTTATTAATTTGGTCAGACTTGAGATCTCCACCTCCACACATTTCTTCTCCATAGCAACCCTATCCTTTAGATGCTGCTGTTGTTATTCCTTTTTTACAAATAGGGAAACTGTAGCATAGAGAGCACGAGTAACTGCCCAAACACACCGCTAGTAAGTGACTTAATTGAGTTTCAAATTCATGTCCCTCTGATGCCAAAGTTTTTTTCTTTCTACCACATGCCCTGCTATTTGTATTGCTGCAAAAATGACTCTCTCGGTAAGCAGTGAACCAACGTGTTAAATGGAGGTGTTTTGCATTACCCACTGGTCTGTCCTATTGGCAGATACTGAGCTGTCCTTGGCAGGAGTTGGCCAGCAAGTTCATAGGTTTGTCAAGTGTCTCTGGGAATGTGAGGATAGGACCACGTCATCAGTTCATCTTGCAGCTGGCATGGCAGAGGACCTAGGCCCAGATTGTCTAGAAGCTGTGCCAAATTAGGTCACTTAAAAAGGGAGGAACAGAGTTCAGCTCTGTTTTATGCCATTTGGGATTAGAAATTTCCTTATTAAGAGGCCCTTCCTGCCAATTTGATTCTAGATAAAGGCTCCAGAGGACTATTAATAACCTGAAATCAATATTGAGCTTTTACAACTTGGGTGAGAGATGAACGCTGAAAGTGGAATCAAAGCTTGACAGTAGATGATTAAATGTTACAGATATTCCTAAATTGTTCCTAACCATTTCATCAGCTGAGTGATAGTGACAACAGCAATGGTTCCTAATACAATGGTTGCACTTCAAGACTTCAAGCCTGTCTCTTCTCTGACATGCTATTTGATTGTGAACTCCAAACTGCCATCTACTGGGCAGAAGCTGGCATAGAGTCCCCAGAGGGCACCTAGCAGGCAGATGGCTCTACAATATGGGGGAGAAGGAGGGTCACCCTGTGTGCTGGATAGGCTATTCTCTGAACCTGTTCCCTGAGCTAAGACCAGTCAGTCACTGTGCAAAGAGGACAGAACATCATGTAAAACAGGATACAAATAATTCTGGAGTGAAGAGAGCATCTTGCTAGGAGCCTCTTTCTCTGAAGGTGATTATTAAGAAGTGTTGCAATGCAGACGGTTACTTAATCCCAGGTGGAAAAAGGGGAAATCGCTAGGACTAGAATTGGGAAATGTGTGGCTCACTCAGGCAGCAGCAAGAGCATGTGCCTCCCCAACACCTCCGCTTAAAGCTACGGAGTGACCAGGTCTGGGCGCCCTATTGGTCCAAATAGCAAGGGTCAGGCCCCTCCCTTAAGTTTACAGCTCTGCAACAACAACAAAAAAAGTGCCTTCTGAAAGTATTTACACAGGCTTAATTTCTGCATTCTTTATTCTGCTTGGGATGGATGCAGGCTTCAAACTCTTCTGAGCTTTTTTTTTTTTTTTAATTTCAAGCTATCTTTGTCAAGACCGAGAATCCTGTAGTCAGTGTTCTGCTTCCTATATGGATAGCTGGCTTAAGTCTATGGTATTTGGTAAATGAGCCATGGAGTAGGAGGCCCTCCCCAGAATCCTGGAGCTCAGTGTCCTGGGACCATAACCAACCCCCTTTTTGCTCCACTTTGGCCTCTGTATGCTGCTTCCACTTGGCCTCTGTGTGCCCCGGGCCCACATGGTAGGAGCAGAAGTTACTCTGCTCCCATCTCATCAGTCTGATTCTTTTTCTAATCACTCATTTGTCCTTTGAGATAGAGTGAGGGCTAGGATTAGGGTAAGGGCAAAGGTCTGGGTTGGAGTTAGGGTTTGGGTGAGAGTTAGAGTTGGAGTTAGGTTTATGTTTTCCTCTCCCCAATTCTAAAGAGTGACGCTTTCTGTCTCCTTTTCTTCTCTCTGTCTTTCCATCACTCTATCCTTTCTCTTTGTTTGCCATTCCATTTCTCATCTTTCTCTCTGTCTCTCCCTCTGACTCACACACACACACACACACACACACACACACACACACACACACACAACCCCTCATCCCCGTGTTTGCTGCCCTGTGCCTTACTTGGTCCCTTCCAGATATGCCCATAGCTGCTGGCCTTCTCTGTAGGAGGCAATGGCTCTGTGTCTCTAGACCTGGTTGAGAATCTTCAGAACAAAGGTGGGTGGCCCATAGCCAGGAGGGTGTCATGCTCAGTTCCTTCACTGATGTGAGCTTGGAGGAAGGGCCCCCTGAGAGGGCCTGCCTGCTGAACCTTCCTAGGGTCCCCCGGGCTACTCCCACAAGCACACTGGGTGTTCTTTGAGCTCACCTGGGCCCAGTGTCGGGGCCATCTGAGGCTCTTTGAGCCACACCAGCTCCTCTCTTCAGGGCACCATCATCTTGCCCAACCTGGCCTCCGTGCTGTATGACCCTGAGTGCTGGGAGACCCCTCGACAGTTCAACCCTGGCCACTTCCTGGACAAGGATGGAAACTTTGTGGTCAGTGAGGCCTTCCTGCCATTCTCTACAGGTACAGTGCTGGATTCAGGGTGGTGCTTGGGGGTATGGAGGGGCAGGCACAGGGACAGCTACCGCCCTCTGTCCTTTCTGCTTCCAGGGCATCAGGTATGCCCAGGGGACCAGCTGGCTCGAATGGAGCTCTTCCTGATGTTTGCCACCCTCCTCAAGAACTTCCGGCTCCAACTGCCAGAGGGGAGCCCGGGGCTCAGGCTGGAGTACATGTTTAGGGGGGCACTCTGCAGCCCCAGCCCCAGGAGATCTGTGCAGTGCCCTGTCAGGGCAGCCCCAGCCCAGGTCCTCAGGCAGAGTGCCTGTAGCCAGCTGGGCATCTGGAGGCCTGTCCCCCACGAAGTCCTTCCTCAGTCTCTTTTGGCTTCTGCAAAGTTAGAGAAGAGGAAGGACAGGGGTTCACGCAGCTCAGCTGCTCATGGTTCCCCCTAACACAAGCTCTGTGGGGTGACACTGGAGAGCAGACTTATCGAGGATCCTACGAAGGTAGCTGAGTTTGGGTAGCTCAGCTCTTAGGTTGGGTTAGTTATGCATTGGTAGGGAAGGACATTACAAGGTTAGTTAATCCTGACATTAAATCAGTTCACAATGTTAATTTGGGGAATTAAGCCTCACAAGGTAGCAGCTATGTAGGTTCAGAGGGAAAGGCAAACTTTCAAGCAAAACTATAAATATAATAATGCATGTAAGTACTCTGGATGCTGGGGATTGATAAACACCCCCGCCCCGCAAAAAAGGGGAGGTGGGGGGGCAGCTTATTTTCTGTCCTCTGCTGCCCTCTCTTGACCATAGGGAAGCAGTGCAGGTCCCTACAGTGCCAGAATGGGGAAGGATCTCCCCCAGTCTCCACCAGGCAAAGCCAGCAGCCAATAATAATAACTGTTCCCAGCAAATTCTCCACCAAGGACTCCCTTTACTTTGCCCACAAGGGTTCCCAAGTTTTGAAACATTGTCTCTCCAGACAAATCTTTGTTTATTAAAAAAATTGCTTGTATTAAGGAAAGGCAAATTAAAATCAAAATGAGATACCACTGCACATCTATTAGAATTGCTATAAACACAACCCTGACAATCCCAAGTACGGAAAAGATGTGGGGCAACTGGAACTCTCATGCACTACTGGCAGGAATGCAAAATGGCACAACTATGTTGGAAAATAGTTTGGCAATTTCTTGTAAAATTAAACACTACACCACACAACCCAGCTGTCTGGCTCCTAGGTATTGTTACCCAACTCCTAGGTATTGTTGCTCAAAAGAAATGAAAATATATTTTCACACAAACACACACTGTATGATTCTGCCTTGAAAAGGCAAAACTATGGAAACTGATAAGTGGTTGCCAGCATCTGGGAGTAGGGTTATGGGTTGGCTATAAAGGGACATAAAGGAACTTTCTGGAGTAATGGAAATGTTTTCCTTCTTGATTGTGGTGATAGTTACATGGCTGTATGTGTTTGTCAAAACTCATACAACTGTACACTTAAAAGGGTGAATGTTATTGTATATAAATCATATCTCAATAAATCTGAGTTTTAAAAAAGGAATGCCTTACCTCTTTCCTTTGTGTTATTTAAAAACTGCACAAAAGCTGGGTGCAGTGGCTTGTGCCTATAATTCCAGATGCTCAGGAGACAGATGGAAGGATCACTTGAGCCCTGAAATTTGAGGTTCTAGTGAGCTACGATTGCACCACTGCACTCCAGCCTGGGCAATGGAGCAATACCCTGTCTCTAAAAAAAAATTAAATTAAATTAAATTAAAAAAATAAAAGATGTACATATGAATGAGCCACTGTTTCTAATTAGTAGGATATCAGTCATTATTGCTATGCTGGGCTGGGAGGATTCCAGCCAGAAATAAGAAAATGTGATGTATTCATTAGCCTCTAGCCTTTCCATAGGCATGTATACAAGTTCTTCCAAGCTTTTTGAAATCTTGAAGCTTTCTCACAGACACCCTATTTTCTATGTGGAATAGATCCCATGGGGCCTGGGGAGTCCAGACTGGGACCCACTGGACAAGTCAGGTTGCAGAGAGCAGTAGATAGCCTGGGGTTCTTTTTTTTTTTTTTTTTTTTTTGAGACAGAGTCTTGCTCTGTCACCTGGGTTAGAGTGTTGTGGCATCAGCCCAGCTCACAGCAACCTCAAACTCCTGGGTTCAAGCAATTCTCCTGCCTCAGTCTCCATGTAGCAGGATTACAGGCGCGAGCCACCATGCCTGGCTAATTTTTCTATTTTTTAGTAGAGATGGGGTCTCGCTCTTGTTCAGGTTGGTCTCGAACACCTGAGCTCAAGCGATCCTCTCCCCATCGGTCTCCCAGAGTGCTAGGATTACAGGTGTGAGCCACTGCACCCGGCCAGAAAGCCTGGGGTTCTTGAGCCCAGGAGATCCTACCCTGAGCTGGCAGCTGTTTAGAGAGGCAGGCTTTAGAGTAGAGAATACAAAGCTGGGCTGTAATGCAACTGCTACTTGCCTCACTTTCTTAACCCTCCGTCAGTCCTTTCCCTGTTAGAGTCCCTGTCTGGAGCTTGCAGCATTCTCTGACACCCATCCCCACCACCATCTGGCCTCCTGTTTTTGATCCTGCCTGGCCCTCTGCATGCTACTTTATTCAAAGGCCAACTTCTCCAGGAAGCTTGTCCTCACCTTGGCTGAAATCCCAGCTTTGCTCTCAGTAACCCAACTCTTGTGGGCTTCAGTTTCCTCATATGTCCAATGGAGCTCTCCCTTAGGACCGCTGGGAGTGACAAGGCTCAGCACAGAGCCTGGCATATGATGAATGCTCTGTATATGTTGGTGGGGAAACTCTTTCCCCCATACAACATCCATAAGCACTTTGCACCTTTGTTTATGGCCCTAAAATAAAATGATGACGATGGGAGGAGCCCTCTCCTGTAGATAGGCTTCCTTTTCAGTTTCCAATTATTACCTCATGATACGATGATAGCTACTATGTGTTGAGTGCCAACCATGTGACAGTGAGTGAACTGGGTACCTGACATATATGAAGTCATTTAATCATCAAAGTGACAGGTAGATATAATTATCTGAATTTATGGGACTGAGAGTCAGGATCTTGCCCAGGAACAAAGAGTTAGAAAGGGTCAGAATATCAATAAGCCTCAGTTCCCTCATCTGCAAAGTGGAGATAATAATGCTAATTTGTTTGATTAATATTAAGATTAGGTTAAATATGGTAATGAATGCAAAATACCTAGCACAGCACTAAGTGCTCAATAAATGGAAAATAATAACAGTAATAATAATAAATACTCCTTTGCTGAGATCATGGTCAGCACACCCTCATCCTTCCACTCTTTGTCTCAGCTGACTGACCCCTGGCTGTCTCCTGAGGACACTGTTTCTCCTGCAGCCTCTGAATGGAGGCGGCTTGTTTTTCTCTGTGTCAGTTCAGGTTCTGACCATATACAGCACCCTCACTCACTCAAATTGAGCAACGAGAGTTTAACAACAGAGAACACAGAAGCCAATGCACGTGGCTCAAGGAGGAAGGGAATGCGAAGAATAAGTGCTCTAAACTCATTTTCCTCCCATGCTCCAATCCCTGTTGGGACTATAATTGGCTGAGCCCAGATGGAAGCCAGAAGGCAAGGGAGCCCACTGATGTGGTCCATAAAGGTCAGCCTCCTGGGGCCTAGAGCAGCACGCGAGTGATCTGGGGGAGCGAGCAAGCAGAGGACATTCAGCATGTCCCAGTCCCAGATCCTTTGGGTTCCGGAGGTGGACCACATCCTACTCATGCCCTAATGGTTCCTCCAGATTATTTGTCCAAAGACCACCTTGAGCACATATTTCTCCTCATGGAGACTCTTCCCCTTATGTCTAGCACCTCTTCGGTACTATAAATAATCTTTGGTCACCTATTCTCCTTCCCTGAAGTTTTAGGATTCCATTCCAAATCCTGCCATCATCCTGGTGATGTGAACAAGTTCATGTGAGCAACACAGTCAACATCCAAGACTCTCAGTTTCTAGGCTTCATCTTTGGTGACTTCCAGCTTCATTCTTCTTCAACTATCAGTCCTATGGCCATACCCAAGCTCATGTCAAGACCTAGAGAAGCTCACCCTCTGAAATTGCAAATTCACAGATCCCTGTCAACAACTGTAAAGGGTCTACTCTTTTACCCCTACTTGCAAACTAACAAGTTAGCCTGACATAGCTCTATGGGTGCTGAAGGAAAACATAAGATTCCTGGGTCAGCAATGAAGGACAATTTATTACTTCACAGCAATAGCATCAGCCAAACTATTACTAGGTCATTAAATATGAAATGTCTGATTTCAAATCAAAAGTTTAGTTTATTATATCTCAAACAAGAAGTTGTGCAATTAATCAAAGTATGCACCTAAACTGTCAACAGTTTTCCCATCTTAACAGTAGCTTGTTTATGCCAGCAGCAAAGAAGCCCGGAGATTGAATGGCAATGAAATCACAAAGGGTGTTTTCTACAACTTGTTGAGAATTGAATATTTTTCCTCACAAGCAGTTGTCTGAAGCCTGGAAGAAGTGGTAGTCAGTTGGTGCAAGGTCTGGGGAATATGGTGGATGACAGAGAGTTTCCGAGTCCAGCCTCTGTAGTTTGAGCAGTGTTGTTTGCGTGACATGTGGTTGAGTGTTGTTTTGCAAGAGGATTGGCCTATCTCTGTTGACCAATCTTGGCTGCTTAATTGCAAGCATCCTCGTCATTTCATCCAATTGGTTGCCGCAGACCGCTGCTATTGACCAGGTTTCATGAAGCCGTAAAACTGGATAAAACCAGTGCTGGACCAACAGACACCATTAGCTTTTTTTGATGAATGTTTAGTTTTGGACTGTGTTTTGGCACTTTATCTTTATCCAGCCATTGTGCTGAATGCTTGCGATTGTCAAAAATAATCCATTTTTCATCACACGTAACAATACGGTATAGAAATGGTTCACCTTTATGTCATGACAACAGAGAAAGGCAAGCATTGAGATGATTTCTCTTCTGATGCTCATTTAATTAATGCAGTACCCATCTGTCCAGCTTATTTACCTTGTCCATTTGTTTCAAATGGTCCAATACTGTTAGAATAGTAACGTCAAACCTTGCTGCTAATTCACGTGTAGGTTGAGATGGATTTGTTTCCACTACAGCTTTCAGCTCATCATTATCCAGCTTGGTCTCAGGTCACCCACATGGCTCATTTTCAAGATTAAAATCACCAGAATGGAACTTCTCAAACCATTTATGTACCATGCATTCATTAGCCACAGCCTTCCCAAACACTTCATTGATATTTTGAGCTGTCTACACAGCATTAGTTCCGTGATGGAACTCATATTCAAAAATAGCTTGAACTTTTGACTTATCCATGGTTTCACAATAATAGCTCTAAACAATTTGAAAGATAATCCCAAGCCAAAAACCATGCATTTGAAAGAATGAGGATGTACCTTCACAATAAAAATAAAACAAGAAGTGTCAAAATGAAATGTCAGCGCTATCAACTGTCAAACTTAGTACTTAAGAAAATCGGACATTTCATACTTAATAACCTAATAGACTTTGTGTGCTGGTACCCTGAGTCCCAATTCCCATGGAGCAATGGGAAGAGGGCTAGAATGATACCTTCACACTCAATGGGTTACATTATAGGAGAAGAATGCTGAGCTTAGGAATGAGAATCTTTTATGATGGGCAGCTGCCTATGTTCTATAGGGTGATATTGTCTTTCTTCCAAAGGCTATAAGCAAACTGCCCTTTGCTCTGGAAGAAAACACTATCTCTACCTTCCAAGTTGTTTGTTTACTGTAAAAATTTACTATAAAGCAGTAGATTCTCCAAGCTCAGTGTTCTTCAGTTGAGATGCAAATCCATTTTATGTTCAGCAGCTATCGGGTTCACAGTATTGCCAGGATGGGACTTGGAGAACAAGGGGGACCCGTGCAAACATGATGCTCCTGATGCTTGCCTTGCTGTGATAATAAAGTCATTTTTCTCTGATCAAGGAGTCTCCTGTCTTTTGCCAATATCCAACCTTTTAATTTGCAAATAGAGTAAAATCCCAGACTTGACACCTATGATATAGCCAAAGTGAATTTATTTTAGTTTCTCAAACAAGTCATGCCCTGGGTGACATCACAAATGTTATTCTCTCTGCCTAGAATATTTCAGTCCTTCTCTTCTCTTGGTGATCTCTATCAGTTTCTCTGGGAAGCTTTCTCCCCCAGCCTCCCATCCCCTATCCCTCGACTGGGTTATATCCCCCTCCTCTAAACTCCCACAGAGCCTTAGGCTTCTCTGATCATAGCGCTTTTCACAATGTATTGCAATTGCCTGTTTATTTACTTGCTCTTTTCTTCCCCAATACAGTAGGATCTTTGTGAGGTCAGAGATAGTGTCTTCTAAATTATATCCCCAGATTTACTACATCGCCTGGCATACTGTAGGTGCTTAAGAAGTATTTATGGAATGTTCTATTGTAGAGATACGCATAAAACAGTATAAAAGTACAAAGGGAGGGCATCTAAATCACAGCAGAGGTCTGGGAAAGGCCTCCTAGAAGAGGTGACATTTGAGGGTGATGTGTAGGACGAGCTGGTTAGGTAGGTTGAAAAGGGAGAGGTGTTTCAGGCAGTGAGAATGGAGGTATGAATGCACAGAAGTGGGAACTAGGATAGTGCCTTTGAGAAACAGCCAATGATTCAGTACGGCTGCAGATAGGGTCAGAGGGATGCAGTGGCAGGAAATAAAGCTGACAGGCAGGCAAGGGCTGAATCATGAAGAAATCTGAATTTTATTCAGAAATCCCCATTTTCATTTCAGGTTTGGACTTTTTCGTTAAAGACACAAGGCACATCCTCTGACGTGTGTCATAACAGAATAACACGGAATGGTGAGATGCAGAAGAAAGAGCAGTAATTTAAGAAAACTTGGCTTGCAATGTTGGCTCCTCCAGGACCAGTTCTGTAACTTTGGGCAAGTCATTTCACCTCTCTCAGCCTCTGAGGCACTGTGACACAGTGATGAGAATATCCACCTCAAGTGGCGTTCTGAGGACCAAACGCGATAACGTAGGTAAAGTGCCTGGGACATGGCATTACTCAAAAAATATTAGTCTTCGTTCCTTTTTCCTCTGGGCCTCATCTTCCTTATCTGCAAACGGGGTGAAGGCCAGGTTGCTCTCCCAGGCCGCTCCTAGGTGCAGGATTAGCAGTGCAAGGAGAGCTGTACACAGGTGGACTGGCCAGTCTCCTCACCTTGGGCTGGCTCGGCTGCCGCTCAGCCGCGCGGGGGTGCTCTAGGCTGCTCCTTGGCACTCTATGGTTCTTCCTTCGCCCCGGAAGTGGTTCGGCGGCTGGGGTTGGTAAGGTCGGGCCATGGTGGGGCAGAGGTTGGAAGATGGCGTGGCGAGGCTGGGCGCAGAGAGGCTGGGGTTGTGGCCAGGCGTGGGCTCCGCCGGTGAGCGGCCGCAGCTGCGAGGAGCTCACTGCGGCCCTAGCCCCGCCGCGGCTGCTCGGACGCAGGTAATGGCCGCCGCTCCGGGCTTCTCACCTCTCGATCCCTGAGCTCCAGCCTCGCATCCTCAGGGGCGGAGGCTGTCCGGGCCTCTTGTGCTGCCGCCAGCTCACTCCCTTCTCCTTACCTGTCCCCTCCTCTCACTCCTGTCGCCTGCGTCCAGTCCTCGCTTCTTGCCTCCCTGCCCCAGGCTGGGGCGCAGTGACCGGCCCTGGCCCAGTCCTCCGTGAGCCCGCGCTTTCTTCTTGCCCATCCAAAGGGAAGGGGAACCGCTGAGGGCTAACTGCGTGCCACATTTCATAATCCTGAGAGGAAACGATTGAACTCCTCTTTTAAGTAAAGCGGTTGTATAGCTGGTAGAATGGCAGAGCTGCGGTTTTTATTCTCTTTCAATTTAATTATAAACCCTATGTTCCACTGCAACCAATTATCTTATTTAGCGTCCAGGGAGTCTCTTTGCCTCTTGCAAAGTCGTAGGAGAGGCTTTTCTGTTGAACACTTGACACAATGGAGTATTTAACTTCCAGATGATTTGGAAAGAAAACTACCAAGCCTGCCCGAGTAGAAGCTGTGTGAGGATTATGGCCTCAGTATTTGCTGATTTTTGCGTTAGAGTAATTCCATTTTAAGTTGAGAAAGGAGAGAAATTCCTTAACTGCCCAAGAATCTGATGTGTATTTGGCTTTGAAATTTGTCCCTCATCTTTCATCCAGAGTTTCAGCCCTCTCAATTGCTGACTTAGATGGGTTCCACAAATCCACCTGATTGATGGTAGCAAGGAACATGTGGAGCTGTTGCCTATTCTTAAGAATCACCTGAAGTGTTTGTAGAATATATTTCCCAGGCCTCCCCCTAGTCTCACCAGATCAGAACCAGGAGAAGAGTGGAAGAATCTATTTCTTACAAGCATTCCAAGTGAATTTTATGAAGGATTTTTGAAAAACTTGCATACGTTGTATCTTAACAATGTACTGTGACATGGAGCGGCAGGAGCTAATCTTAAACACAGGGGAAAGTAGAGAATGGGGAGGTCAGGTGGAAGTGGTGGTGGAGTTCAGTGGTCCTGATTCCATTGTTTACTCCAAATCCCATTTGAGATTTCATGGCTTAAGGGGGAAGAAAAGGTTAATACTGTATGTTTAGGAAGCAATAAGTGTGTTAAATATTTAAGATTTGTGTACGCATCACTGTACTAGTTTTAGGAAGGGGAAGCAGAAGAAAACTAACTTGATTAATAAGGAGCCTCCAACAGAAATTGGGCATGAAGATCATTTGAAACAACAAATGAACAAGAAGATTAGTATCTCATTTTCAGAAAGCTTTCCATTTATGTGGAAAGTTTGAAAATGACATTTTCTTGGTTACATAGAAAATATGCATTATGTAGATAAGCCTGAAATAGAGCATTTGCTTCCATTGCCTCTGGGAATAAACACTTCAAGTTAATAGGCAGCTTGAGTTACCTTGTATATAACCTTTATTAGGTCTGTTTTGACTTCCTGTGGCAGAGGAATGACTCAATCCATGCAATAGGCCTGAAGTGGGGCCAGGAATTTGCATTTTACAAGCACTGTAAGTGGTGATACAGGGGTCCACAGGAACTCACAAGCCAAGAATAGTTTACCTTTTTAAACGGTTGTAAAACAAAAAAAATATGTGACAGATTTTAGTAGTCCACAAAGACTAAAATATCTCCTATCTGGCCTTTTACAGAAAAAGCAAAAAAATCTCATTTAGGCTCTTCAGAAATTTTTTTATCAAGCTTCTGGCAGCACTTTTGTAAAACATGGTTTAGGCTTGAAAGTAGAAACCTGCATTATTTGCCAATTGTGTGAAACTATCCAAGAGAAGAAAATAGTTGATTGTAGCACTTAACACAAAGCCTAAAATTTTTAGATTGAGGCGATAGTCTCAAGATATCTTTAGGTAAGATACTTGAAAAATTAGTAAATCAGGTGTATTAAATTATTTTCCCTGTTTAACTCACCATCTATTAAGATGGGTTTCAAGAAAATGATTTTGGCTTGCAAGAGTTCATGTAGGATCTCCCTTACCCCTGCCAAATATACCTATTTTGTTTTAAGTGGAATGAATCTTATCACTTGTTTGTGCTTAGACAAATTTGTCTCCATTTGAACATTAGGCCATTTCTACTCAGTTTGTTCATACAGATCTTTAGTAATACAGGTATTAGTGCTAATTTGTTTGTGTATTTAAGTTGCACTATCTTCTCACACTCTTAAAAACAATCCGCAAGACTGTATTTCCTCACTATTAAGCCAAAAAATATATGAACACGACTTTTTTTTTTTTAAAGTTATGGGATCATATTAAACTGAACCATAGCTATGTGGCTTGTGGCAACTCAAGTATTCACGAGATCTTCCCACTTCAAGCACAGTAGATTGCTTCCACAAATCACTAGTTATTGGCAGAAGGACCAAAGCAGCAGAGCGAAAGGCCTGTCTTTATGAGTTGGTTTGTGCCTCAAGGGACCCTCTTTCCCCATTTCCATCCCTTTTGTTGTGCTGCTTCACTTTATTTTCCTAATTTATTTCAGATAAGTAATTTATTTTTTCATCTTATATACCTATCTGAATAGGTAGAGCTAAATAACCTAAACCTGTGAATAAGATCTCAAACATTTACAATTAGAGACATTTATCATGTTTTTCCTGGTTTGTTAGGCATTTTAAGAAATTTAACACAACTCCCTAAAGAGAGAGAATGGACCTTGTAATGTAATATGTAATGAATGTACTTATTACATCTGAAAGCATCCTTTTGCCAAAGAAAACCCAACTCTAACTGACATAAGCAATTAGGGAATTTATTGGTTTAAGCAATTGACAAGTGTGGAGGTGGAACTGGTTTCTAGTTCCACCAGAACTTGAGACATGATCCAGTGTCTCAAATTGTCCCCACGCCCCGTTTTCTCCATGGCTTCTCTGGCTTCCTAAATGTTGGCTTTGTCCTCTCAGCATGCTACCTCCTTGTACTTATAAGATGGCTGCCATCAGCTCTTGGGGCTGTATATTTTCAGGTTCAAATCCAGCAGAAAAAGTTTTCTTTTCCAGTATCATAAAATCTTGAAAATTGAATTTCGTTGGGCCAGATTGGCCTAATTTGGGACAAGTGCCCATCCTTGAATCCCTTGAAGTTGCCAGGGAATGAGATGCGTAGGTTGGCTTAAGCCAGTCATGAGCTTGGTGTCCCTCCCCAAACCGAATGGTGGAAATTGCAGGATATAGTTTGGAGAAGGAAAGAGGGCATGGGTGCTGGGAGTCAGCCCTAGTGAAACGTTTGTATTGGAATTCCTTGTTATGTTACCTAGTCAGGATAAATCTGTAGCTAATAAACCATTCTGATTTAAGTAGAAGTATTGTTGGAAGAGTGGTAATTCAGGTTCTAGCTCCTTGCTATTCAAAGTGGTTCATGAACCAGCTGTTGGGGCATCATCTAGGACAGGGGTTTGACAAACTTATTTTGTGAAAGGGCAGATAGAAAATACGACCACATATGATCTCTGTCACATGTTCTTTTAAACAACTCTTTAAAAATGTAAAAACCGTTCTTCACTGGAGGGTGAAATCCACCCTGCAGGCCATAGTTTGCCAACCCCTAATTTAGAAGCTTATTTAGAAATGCAGAATCTCAGACTTACCCTGCCCCAGGCCTGCTAAATTAGAACCTGATTTTAATGAGATCCCCAGGTGGTTTGTATGTAGACTAAAATTTTCTCCAAACCTGTGGTAGATCTCAACCCTGGCTGCACATGAGAATCACCTGGGGAAGTCTTAAAAATACTGAGGCCTTGGTTCCACTCGTGGAGATTCTAATTTAATTGATATGAGGCGGAGCCTTGGTATAGTATTTTTAAGAGCTCACCAGGCAATTCTGTTGTATAGCCAGGATCGAGAATTACTGCTCTAGACTAAGCTTTCAGAATCGTACGTAACTGCCTGTGCCACAACTGGTGTGGTAGATTAGAAAGCATGGCCACAATATTTTGCAGCTTCTCTCATCAGAGTTGGAGTTGATTTCTCTATTCCTTGAAGCTAGGTTGGCTTGTGACTTGCTTTGACCAGTAGCATGTGACAGAAGTAATGTGTGAGGTCCACAGTCCGGGCTTCAAAAAGCCTTGCAGCTTTTGCCTCTTGGAACACTCCCTCTGCCATGGTAGAAGCCCTTGCTAGACTACTGAATACTGAGAGACTGACTACTAGACTATTGAATAGACTACTAGAGTACTGAATACTGGCACTAAGGCTCCAGATACAGGAGTGAGGCCATCTTAGACTCTCCAGCTCCAGTCAGTCAGATGACTGGCTGCATGAGTGACCCAGCCGAGGGCAACTAACCTGCAAAATCATGAGAAATAATAAATTATGGTTTTAAGCCAGTAAGTTTTAGGCTGGCTCCTTATGCAGTAATAAATGAGACACCTGGGAAAACTGCCACCAAATCAGGATCTGCCGACTAAAGAAAGATCTGTGCTGTCTCCACCATTATTTTCTTTCTTTCTTTCCTTCCTCCCTCCCTCCCTCCCCCCCTCCCCTCCCTTGACATGGTCTTTCTCTGTCACTGAGGCAGGAGTGCAGTGATGCAATCATAGCTTACTGTAACCTTGAACTCCTGGGCTCAAGTGATCCTCCCACCTCAGCTTCCTGAGTAGCTGGGACTACAGGTGCATGTCACCACTCCTAGCTAATTTTTTAAAAATTTTGTAGAGATGGGGGCTCACATTGTTGCCTAGGCTGGTCTTACACTTCTGGCCTCAAGTGATCCTCCTGCTTCAGCCTCCCTAAGCACCGGGACTACAGGTGTGAGCCACCTTGCCCAGCCTCCACCATTATTTTCATTAGCAAAATTGATGCCTCATGTCTTTTTACTAAATTCAGTTCTGAATTTAAGTATTATGGATGTAGCTGATTAGCACCCTGATCGCATGTGGAACCCTACCTGCAAGGAGGCCTGGGAAGCTTGTGGCTTCTAATCCCTGCAGTTTATGAATGCACGCTAGGTAAAAGGTTCAGTGAGCCAAGACAGAATATCTAATTCTGTCTAGTAAGTTCTCTGTGTCCCAATAGAGGCTTACCTTGACGATGTTTTGGATTTGGTTCCAGACCACCACGATAAAGTGAGTCACACAAATTTTTTGGCTTCCCAGTGCATATAAAAGTTATGTTTATACTATACTGCAGTCTGTTAAGTGTGCAATAGCATTATATCTTAAAAAACCACATACATATCTTAATTTAAAAATACTTTGTTGCTAAAAAATGGCAATGATCATCTGAGCCTTAAGTGACTCATAACTTTTTTGTTGGTAGAGGATCTTGCCTCGATGATGGCTGCTAACTCATTAGGTAGTGGTTGCCGAAGGTTGGGATGGCTGTGGCATTTTTTTTTAAACATTTTTAAAAATTTTCTTACAGAGAGGGTCTTGCTCTGTCACCCAGGCTGGAGTGCAGTGGCATGATCAAAGCTCACTGCAGCCTTGAACTCTTAGGCTCAAGCGATCCTTCTGCCTCAGCCTCCTGAGTAGCTGGGACTATAGATAGGTATGCACCATCATGCCTGGCTAATTTTTTTTTCTTAACCTTGAGGCTGGCTTGTGTAACATACTCTTGGTGTCCTTAGCCCTATACTTATTTCTGGTGAGATTCTCAAGGTAAATATTCTAGGCAAAAAGATCTGGCTTTGCTTTAAGTCCAGATTCTCAATTTAGTCTGTGTTCCTTTTCAAATGTTGTGCTTCGGAATTTTAAATGAATTGGTGAGATATAGAAGTAATCTTTCATTAGAACTGATTGAGTAGTATTAAGCTGTTGAAAATATAAGAAATTCTCATCTTCTGTATTTCTTGGTCTAGTAAGAGAAAAATGCTAGAAACCACAGTATTTATTGGTTTCTAGCATTTGTGATCTTTGTAGTAAACATATTCCCGTTACTTTGTCGCACCTTCGTTTTGGCCCAAAGTGGCATAACTTGTTTTGATTACTTGCCACTTCATTTACTAAAGCTAGCTCCAGGTTGCTTGGGAATATTTAATAAAAATCAAATCCAATCGTGAAGGGTTCACATCTGCCACTTTAAAGATTATGTTGGGGGAAGTGGGGAGGGGTACACTTTCAGACCCCTGCTTTCCTGTTCTCCTCCACAAAAAAAGGGAAAAGTATGCATTTGGCTATAAGTAAACTGATGGTCGTTAGGAGGGGTTATTTATCGATTATAGGATGAGTGGAAGTAAGTGGCTACCGCCTTTGCTCAGTGGCATAAAAATGTCAAGGTTAGTATCTAAGTTCCTTGGCCTTTCTCTTGACATTCAAGATGACTGCCCTAGCTCCAGGCTTTACATCGTTATTCAAGGCAGAAAGAAGGGTGTGTGTGTGTCATCAGTGATGTGTCCGTTTTTATCAGTTAAGCAAAATCTTTCCAAGGGGCTCCTGAAAAATTGCCAAGTCTCATTTGGGTAGAATTCTGTGTGATACGGCTACCACTAGCCATAGGGGAGGCTGGACAAGTGAAGCTAGTTATTATTCTTAGCCATTATAGAATCAGCATGCCAGCGGAACGGGTTAGAAATAGATTGGGATTAGCTATTCAGCAATGTTTGCTACAGGGTATTCATTCATAAAACTGTTAACACACTCTGAAGGCATTTAGAGTATCATTAACATTGTTTGAATAAGTTCATAACTTTCCAAAATAGATTTCTTTGAAAGGAATATCACTTATTTGGAAGTATAAATTCTGGATTATTTGAAATTTCAAGTCAAATTACTTTATCACTACTCCCTATCCTCCTTGTGATTCCTGAGAAGTTGAACTGAGTAGACTCAGTGTTGAAGAGAAAGTGCATTCTAGACAAGTAATAGTAGCAGTGATAGCTGTATCATTTTTCTGAGTTTCATTGGTTTCCATAATGCTGATTAGATCCTTTACCTGGATATCCTGTAAGCATCTTTTTTAATGTTAAAAATACTTCACTGAG
>RJWJ010021065.1:0-28253 GCA_004363605.1 Indri indri | reverse complement strand
ATATACTGAAATAAAAAAAAACTGTCTTAAAGTCATTACATAAGTAACGGGGTATACAATTATCAATTACTTATTAAGCAGCCATATATTTATAGAAGCATAATTTTAAAAATAGCATGCTTATTATCAAGTATTTCTGTTTTTATATTTTGACCATATCTCAAGTTATATATCTCTACCCATCTATGTCCAAGTTTACACATATTTAGCCATCTTTTCTAGGAAGAATAATTAAATAAATAAGGGAAGAGGGAAGGAGGCAGGGAAGAAGGAAGAGGCAGGAAGAAAGGAAGGAAAGAAGGAAGGCAAACAATAATATAAAATTACCACCAAAAGAACAGTTCCATATATTCTGACACTGCAATTTAAAATTTATAAAGTGCTACATAAAATGATAAAAAAGTGATAAAAAAAAAAAACCTGTTCTCTCACAACAGCTCCCATAACTTTTAAGCACTGTCTTAACCTCTAGCAAAGGTATTGCTGTTCATCCTACACATTTGCCTAAATTCTCCCCTTAGGTAAATATAAATTCACAAAATGTGGCAAAAAGCCTATTTATTACTCTATATCTCTTCCCTTCACATGGTAGAACATCATTAAATATAAACCAATCATGAGCTACAAATTACAATCTTTTAACACTATTGAATATGCAATTCTCAGGTATTTGCCAATTCTGCAGCTGTAAACCAACACTAGAATATCAGTTACCTTCATAAAATATTAATGCTGTATCTTAAAGGGAAAAATGCTAAGGGAAGATTTTGAAAGTCTATGTTATGCTCTTCCTATGAGATTTTAGTATTTTCATAATTACACCAAACTAATAAAAACATTTTACAAATTAGCAAGACTTGATCATAATATTCATAGTAAAATAGTGGTTTCACACAATCAAATTTAATTTAAAGAGTAAAGGAGAAAGCAGCAGCATGCATGACAGTTCACAAATGAGAAAAATATTCACCTGAAGAGCAAAGATCACCATGACGGAGCAATTTGGTGCCAAAACACAAATAAATATTACTCCTTCTCTTTCTTCAGCATATAGAAAAATGACAGGCTTTGTTCTTTCTTCCCATTAGAAAGGTTAGAATTAAGAAATTAAAGAAAAAGGTTAGAATTAAGATACAAAGAACACAGTGTCTCAAGTTTTCCATTTAAGATGGCTCATTTCCAAGAGTCATTTTTGAAAATAAATTAGACAAAAACAAAGTTCAAAGGAAATGCGACTTTGCCATCTCAATTTTGTAAATGTTAATGATCTGTATAGACCATATATATTTACTTATTGGATAAAACCACTGGTTAACATCCTCCAGCCACTTTAAAGCTGATTAAAAGGACCATTGTTTCCATAATGGCTTACAGTATAATAGACAATAGGGACATAAAAGATGTTCATAAATATAGCCTTGAATTCCTCTAGTCATATAAAAATACATGGTTTAACTACACGTAATTTTGGTGGTTGTTTGAACTGATAGTCTTGGACACTTGTAACCTTGCAAGGATCCCTTTGATCAATATTAAGTTTTTCAAAAAAACAATGAAGCAATCTATAAATTAAGCTCAGCAAAATACTCATATGCTTTGACAGTAAATGTGAATTAATATGACACGAAAACAGAATGTAAGGAAAGATTCAATTGAAAAAATATTGAAAGAGCATAGCCGGGAGCTACGCTTACCTCTGAGTATATGAGAACACATAACATTTTCTCTTAATTTCAAGTTCAAAGCTGGTAGGGGTGACAAACATGTTACTGGGATGCATTGCAATGTACTATGACACTGTGATATGTGCAAAAATAGAAGTATGTATCCAAAGTACAGAGATAGCATAAAGGGAACCACTGACTTTTCCAGGATGAAGGCTGTCCCGGGGGGGATAGTCTTTCCTGGTGAGTGATAAAAGTTTCTAAAAGTGTAATTATGTGTGAGAAGGGAACGTGGGTGAGTGATGAGAAAGAGTTAAGTGTTGTCAGCAAACACTAGGGTTTTCCCAGGGAAATACAGTATAATGCCACTGGCAAGGTTGTAGTGTAAAGTAAGGAGTGTAAATATCAGGAAACGAGCAGGGAGAGACGAGGTGGGACCAACACATGAGTTTATCTGTATGACACATGAAAGTCTTGGACTTTACCCATTAAGTGAAAGCGAGGCAGTAAAGACTTAAAGAGAGAAAACATGATTAGAATTGTTCTTCATAAAATTACTTTTGAGTCAGGGTAAGAAGAGGGACTAAAGTGTTCAGACTAGGATAGTAAGAGGAAGTAAGTGGCTAATTCAGTAGACATACGAGGAACTTTATCAGGTAGTGCTATAGATTAAGGGGCAAAAAGAAGAAAAAGACCTACCATTAAGATAGTTTGGAAAAAAAATAGAACAGGACTCCGAATGATATAAGGAAGAGGAAGAAATAAAAGATCATTTCAGGCTTCAGAATTTGAAGTGTGGGAGTTGATAGTATCCATGAAAATACAAGATGTATCAATGGAATATAAGAGTGTTGTCTAGATAGGATAGAATTTAGTAAGTTTACGTTGGAGCATATTGACCTTTAATTCAAGAAGGCATAAAAATGCTGATGTCCAATGGACAGTTGAACAAGAAGTTCAGTGTCTTCAAGGCAATTAAATTAAACAACATGGTGGTTTTAGGATATATAAGATTTTACTAACCAATCACCAGATCATTACATCTTTGCAAAGGTTAAATTATATAGGACAGAAAAGATAACGGTCCCTTCTAGGATAGGGTGCAATACCAGGAAGGGATACCAACAGGTCCTTCTAGGCCTCTGACATTGTCCTACTTCTTGACATTATAGATTCCATAAGTATTTTCTTTATAGCTGTTTGTTGTACTATATGTTTATGTTTTATGCATTTTTAAGCTTGTGTATTATATTTATCATAAAAAGTTTTAAAGATTTAGTTAGAATTATATATTTTTTGGTGATTTATGGGCTGGTGACCTTTATAATTCCGGAATTTAATGGACCACTTTCACCCTGAGATAGGTAAATTTATATAGATGTTTATTTGTAAGTACGAGCTTTCATATAATTTCTAGTGATATAAATTTAATTTGTGTTTGTTTGGAGTATAAACACTAATGGACTCTGGAAAATACTATGATAGATATAAGAAAAAAAGATTTGAATAAAGATACAGTATAATGGTACCTTCACAATTAACAGGTTTAATGTAAAAGCAATTCAACACAAATATTTATTTAATGCTCAGATGTATAAGGATAGGTAGAGAGATAACTGCAAAAATGATCAATCAGTAGATAAAATGTGAACCTATATTTATGTGTGTAAAATGGAATTCAACTAAGTCTGTAAAGATTAAGTCCTAGTAATGCTAAGGTCAAACTTAGTGACCTTAGAAGCAGAAAATATTTATGACAGGCTAATCACTAACAGTTTGTTCTTTACTGATGTGAAGAAAATCTAAATTTAAGATATAGTTTCTGAGTTTACAGTAAAGTATAATAGTGAGTGTATTTTAAGCCATGACAAAAGGTGAAAATAGTAGGTAGAAGGGAGGGTTTTATTCTGCCATGTAATTTTACCATTTAAAAAATCGTGTTTTTTTTTTAAATCGGATATAATTTAAAATTTAAGTACATAGGTTTTGTTTGCTCAGTATCTTAGATATGATGCCAGAGAAAATAAACTCTGAGAACAAGATTTTCATGCAAGAGGTTAATTGATGAGTACCCTGAAATTAAAACCTAAAGGAAAGTAAAGACAACAGGATTAGGCAGAGGGAGAAGTTCATGTTTGAATCTTTGATAAAGTTACAACAAAGGATTCCACACTAGGTGAGCACAGGGAGTTCTTGAGCCAAGATGGGCCTTTAGAGTTGTACTTTAAGGCAAGCGGGGAGGGGAGAACCTATAATATTCACTGTATCATTGAACAGCCATTGGAGGTGCTGCCCTTGGAGAGGGGATTTGGCTTTGGGAGAAAGTTTTGGGTTTTTTTTAGTCTGAGGGAGCCATCTCTGAGTCAGCAGCAGACAACTGAGGGGCTGTGCCTTGGACACTAAGGGAACCCACCATTATCTACGACAAGCAATGAAACCTGATTTTAATATTTAAAAACAAACTCATCACTAATACATGACACTTTCAATATATTCTTCAAGGAAACAGGTGATTTTTATTTTTTCTATTTCTCAAGAGATGATTTGCTAATATACTGAATTCTGAAGTTCTTTCCATTACTGTGTTTCCTATGGTTTCAGGTACTACTCTTTTCCAATTATATCTGTAAGGCCAAAACTCTGTTTTTGTTTTTGTTTTTTTTTTCCTTATTAAAGTGGCATAAATACCATTAAGTTGATAAAACAGCTAAGTGCAAAAATAAGGGTGAGTCTTTTGTGATCTCTAATAACCTTCCTTATGCTAGATTTCTGATTTTTTGGCCTTTATTGACAGAAGAAATCACATTTTGTGAGCATGTAAGCCAAAGATAGCATTTACAGCTTCTAAATAATTAGGTATTGATTAATTTCACCACGAATATATGAGCCATTTTTTTCAAGCTTGCCCATTCTTAAAGATCATATAATTTCAACAAGAGAAATCACAAAACAGGCTTCGATTCCTAATAGCTGGCCCCTATTGTCTGTTATAAGATGGGACTGGAAGGCATTCAGAACAAAGGACTCCCCTCCTCTCTTTTCCTATATGGCTATGTGGAGTCATTGTCCTGAAGAGGATATGAAACTCAAGAGAGGAAACTTGAGAAGTTGTTATTTTGATGTGTCTAAATCAGGTTTGACTTCCATTGTACAAAATTGTTCTAGGCAGTGTGTTGACTTGATATTACCCTAGAACCTTAGCACGCCTACCCTGGAGGGAGAGGGAGGCGAACGTCCCTCTGAGCCTTAGCTCCACTCTGCAGTGCAAGAGTAATTTCCACTTCCAAAGACAGATTTCTAATGTAATTGAACCTATCAGGGTACCCATATTTTCTGCTTGTCTATGCACAGCAGAACGTCTACTTGTATGTGACTCATTTGCTCATAAAATACATTCCTGACTAATGAATTAGCCTAGGAGGAATTACTGAACTAGCCATCCATTTTCTCTTTTATATCGATCCAATGGCCAATATCAAAACTGCTCATTGGACAGACTGCTTGTGGAAGTGTATCGGCACCACTGCCGGTCCACATAGTAACTGAGTGTCATCCTAGAAAAGCCATTCTTAACATGACATAGATCTACACCAGGGTTCATGGTGTGGAAACTGGAACCTGAGCTAGATTTCAATTCTTTGGTTAGACACCTTTTTACAAAGAACAACCTGCCCCCATATACACACCAGCACTTATTGCACTGATTCCATAGGATGTATAACCAAGAGGACAGTGTATCAGGAGTGTTATTCCCTTCCACTCTCTCTAACTAGGTACATTGGGGGGAGGAGCTTATTTGTTCTCCCAGATTAAAGCTGATATAGCCAAAAACTGCCTAAGGTTTTTTCTTCCTTACATCCACTTTTTTTTTTTTTATGGTCTGGATAATTCGATTTGTCTTTATCTCTGATTAAAATTTTGACTTTGCTCACATATGATTGTTTTACATATACTAAAATTATGGGTTTTATCTCCCCATAAATGACCATATAAATGACCATTTTTATCCAATGTTTTAAAAATTCTATGTATAGTTTAAATCAGTATATAATCACTGTATAAAAACTAATGAAATGATGAGCTTCAGTTTAAAATTAAATATGCTTTAATAAATACATCATGCCCCAAATAACACTACATGATGAGTGGTGCAATAAAGTTAAGGTACTGTTTGTCAATCATTTTATAGTTTGCATTACCTGAACATTTTCAAAGTCAAAACTTGGAGTATTCTTCATATTTTCTTTGCATTAAGTTTACCACTGCCTTTGAAACTTCACCTCATATTTCATAGTTATGAATTAAACAAGGGACCATTTCAACTTCTTCTGAAAAATTTATTGTGAGTTTGGAAATGACTCTTACTGATATTCTGTTGCATTAGTTGAGGATGATAGAAATCTAATAAAGTACAAATGTGGAAAATAAGAGAAAATAATGAGTTCCAGATATAAGGTATTTATTCACATATACTGAAGGTGACATTGAACAGAGCCATATAATTCCTGACACTAGATCACATTCTTCTCAATTGTCAAAATGCTGTGTATTTGGTTAAACAATACTTTCCTGATGTATTTCCACTTACAATTTTCCCTATTAAATTGTTATAAGTAAAGGGGCTCTAGTTGAATTTGCAGCAATTGTAAGCAACCAAGTAATTTCTATGACTAAATTCATTAAAATATATAGAAATAAAAATATATAAAAATATATAGAAATTTAGTCTAGAAATATAGAGTAAATTTATTGAATTTACTTTTCTAGTTTTATTGCTTTCTTTAGATTAATTTCAGTGTAGAGATAATTAGGTCAAAATTCTCACTAATTTTAAGGTTTCTTTTGTTCTCTGTGATTAACTGCTTTAATTGTAATTTCACAAATAATTACTAATAGGTGAACATTATCTATTGTACTAACTTACACTATATATTTTTTAAAAGTTACACTTTTTTTTCATGAACCACTAGAGTTTAGCGGTATTATATTAGCATGGAGTTATTTGAAACTCAACATCACTGCCAAAAAAGATTGAAAACGAAGATTAAGAACTTGGTAAAGCTGAAGAGCCATATTCAGAAGAAGGACATGAGGCCAGATGTGTAGCTAGCAGACCACTATCACAACTGTGCTTCACTGCAAGGAGCAGACACTCCTGAACCGTCAGACACATACTATGCTGGAGGGTTGCCACCACTGCCACATCATTACTCTTCCTTTACCTGCATTGCTGCATCACCTGCTCAAAGGCAACATCCCAGGGATGAACATGCGATTGCATGAGCATGGGCAGTGGGATTTTCTTTGACATCTTATGAGGAAAAGAAGATCTGGTTTCCTCTTGTCTTTGTATGTTGGGAATAAATGACACCCCCTTCCCCAGCTTGATTTCAGAACCAATTTAGACATGGACAAGGTGGTTGAGCAGATGGAGATTAAATATTGGAAATCATGTTTTTTATCTTGTGGCAACTATGGGAGCTTATGTGCTTTACTCTAGAATCAAACATATTCCCCCACCTATGAAAGATGAGAGACACCTGTTACCACATGGCAGAGAGCAGAAAAATATGTTTTCTCTTTGCAAGTAGAAAGATCATAAAAAGAGATTGGAGAAGGGGCTAGGCAATGCATTCTGCATAGTAAAATCACTTATTTTAGACCCCTTAAATCCTTTCTCAGTTACTATTTTTCATGTCATTTAACTAAACATCCAACATTGTTTTCTTAATGGAATCTATCTTGCCATTCGGCAGTTTATTAGGCATTTTTGTTCATAACGTCTTTTGAACTTTTTCACTTGTATTATACTTTAATTTTTTTGACCCACACTCTAAAGTATCAGACATTAAAAGAACGACTCCACGTGTACACGTGGTCTTGGTGAAATCAGAACTTGTGATTCCTTTCAAATCATTTAGCTGAATTTTTCACTTTTCTTATAGTAAGTATGGCTTCATGTATTTACTTAACAAACATTTATATAGGGCTTTACTATGTGCCATATACACACTCTAAAATTAACCTACTTTATCCTCAAAACAACCCTGTAAGGTAAACGCTATTAATATTTTTATTTTCAGTTGAGGATTCTGAGGCACATAAGATTTAAGTCTTACAGTACAAGGGCAAAGAAGTGGTAGATAGATGGTGGAGCCAAAATTCAAAAAGGTGATTTAGGTCTGTAGTACAAATTCCTAAACACTCTCCTATGCTGCTTAAAATGCAGTTAATTTTAATAGAGAAGATAATTGAATTGTGTTACCTGTGTTTACCAATTTCCCATTCATATACAAAGCATTGCTTTGTTTCAGAAGAAACTGTAACACTTAGAGACTCAAAGCATATATTTTATTTTTCTTAGTGTAATGAGTTAACCACAAGTTTGGATACAAATTTGGTTGGCTGCCAGGCCAACAGTGACCCTTATCTGGTATCTGGCATGTCTCATTTCTATTCCTCTTGCCCCTTGGCCATGGCCCATCAATCCAGGGAGAAAAACTGACCAAACCTGGATCAATGGGATTATCTACTTTAGGAATTTCAAAATTGAAGAGGAAATGCACAGAGAGAAAAGAGTTTGTTGAAGGTGAATTATTTCAGAAGAAAAACACAGACGGAATATTTATTAGTTCCCCTGAGTCTCCTAGCACACTCTCCTTCTTTAATTCTATTTCATCTCAAATTTAAGGAACTAGCATGATCACGATAAGGAGTTGCCCATCTCACTCAATTACTACCAAATTAGAAAGTGAAATGCACTACCTTCTTGGAAAAATTGCAGAGATTAATGCTAGCATCCAAAATTTAACATACATAATGTAATATTTCATTACATTCTCATTTAATTTTCATCTTAACAAATACCAAAGATTTCTAGATATTACAAGTGTTTACTTAAATTTTATCAAGTAGAGAATCTAATAGGGACTTTCCATTCTGTTATTGTCTCCTTGCTGGAGAAAATTTCCAAGACCTAAAATACGCAATGCATTTTCTATTCCAAATGTATTTTTCTACCATCTGATACACAAGCACTACCAGAAATAGTTGCTTTTGCCTGGTGAAAACACCAATACACTTGCCCTCCTATTATGGGGATATGATATATCAACTCTGTCTCCACACCTCATGGACCTTGATCGCCTTATTGTTACAAAGCACATCACAGTAGTCTACTATGCAGGCATACTTCATTTTATTGTGCTTAGCAGATATTGTGCTTTTTACAAATTGAAGGTTTGTGACAACCCTCCTGCGAGCAAGTCTATCAGCGCCATTTTTCTAACAGCATGTGCTCACTTCGTATCTCCGTGTCACATTTTGGCAATTCTCATATTTCAAACTTTTTCATTATTATTATATGATGTTGCTATTGTGTGCTGTTTTATATGGGCCACGGACAATACCCACATAAAGCAGTAAACTTAATCGATAAATGTGTGTGTTCTGACTGCTCCACCTGCCAGCCATTCTGCTGTTTTGCTCCCTCTTCTCGGGCCTCCCTTCCTAGAGACACAGTGATATGGAAATGAGGACAACTAATCACCTGACAATGGCTTCTAAGTGTTCAAGTGAAAGAAACAGTTTCCTGTCTTACTTTAAATCAAAAGCTAGAAGTGATTAAGTTTGGTGAGAAAGGCATGTCAAAAGCCAAGACTGGCTGAAAGCTATACCTCTTGTGCAAATAATTAGTAAAGTTGTGCATGCAAAGGAGAAGTTCTTGAAGGAAATTAAAAGCCCTGCAACAGTGAACACAGGAATGAGCCTGCAACAGTGAACACATAAGAAGGTCAAATAGCCTTATTGCCAATATGGAGAAAGTTGGAGTGGTCTGGATAGAAGATCAAACCAGCCACAACATTCCCTTGAGCCAAAACCGAATCCCGAGCAAGACCCTGACTCTCTTTAATTCTATGAAAGCTGAGAGAAGTGAGGAGGAAAGTGTAGAATATAGGTTTGAGGCTGGCAGAGGTCATGAAGTTGAAGGAAAGAAGCCATCTCCGTAACATAAAAGTACAAGGTGAAACAAGTGCTAATGTAGAAGAAACTGCAGCAAATTATTCAGAAGATACAGTTAAGATCATTGGTGAAGGTGGCTACACTAAACAACAGATTTTTGATATATAAGAAACAGCCTTCTGTTAAAAGAATATATCATCTAGGACTTTCATAGCTAGAGACAAGAAGTTAATGCCTGGCTTAAAAGCTTCAAAGAACAGGCTGACTTTCTCGTTAGGGGCTAATGTGGGTGGTGACTTTAAGCTGAAGCCAATGCTTGTTTTATATTTCAAAAATCCTAGGGCCCTTAAGAATTATGCTATATCTACTCTACCTGTGCTCTACAAATACAACAAAGCCTGGATGACAGCATATTTGTTTACAACATGGTTTGCTGAATAGTTTAAGCCCACTGCTGAGACCTATCACTCAGACAAAAAAGATTCCTTTCAAAATATTACTGCTCATTGACAATGCACCTGGTCACCCAAGAGCTCTGATGGAGATGTACAAGGAGATTAACGTTGTTTTCATATTTACTAACACAACATCCATGTTGTAGCCCATGGATTAGAGGGTAATTTTGACTTTCAAATCTTATTATTCACATAGTTCATAGGCTGTGGCTATCATAGATTATGATTCTTCTGATGGATCTGGGCAAAGTAAATTAAAAACCTTCTGGAAAGGATTCACTGTTCCATATGTCATTAAGAACATTTGAAATTCATGGGAGGAGGTCAAGATATCACATTAGCAGGACTTCAGAAGTTGATTCCAACCCTCATGGATGATTTTGAGGGATTCAAGACTTCAGTGGAGGAAGGAGCTGCATATTGGGTAGAAATAGCAAGCTAACTGGAATTAGAAGTGGAGCCTGAATATGTGACTGAATTACTGCAATCTCATGATGCTATGGTTTGAATATGTGTCCCCTCTGCTCCCCAGATTCTGATGCAGTGCTTTTTGGCCACCCCAGCTGTGGCTCAAGCAGCCCCAGGTATGGATTTATCCACTAGTCAAAAAGATACAAGCTGTTAGCCTTGGTAGTATTCACTTCATGCTAATTAAGCGGACTTGCAGAAAGAAAGAGTTATGGAGGCTTGGCAGCCACACCCAGATTTCAAAGGATGTCACCAAAAGCCTGGTTCCCAGGCAGAGACTTGTCACAGGGGCAGAGCCTCCACAGATAACCCCCACTAGAGTAATGCTGAGCAGAAATGTGGGGTCAGAGATGCTGCCGTGGAGCTCTTAGTGGAGCTGTGGGAGCACGGATTGCCCCTGGAACCTCAGAACTTTGGAGTCACTGGTAGCATGCAATGCCTGCCCAAGAAAGCTTCAGGAACCGGACTCTAACCCACATGAACAGCCATGTGGGCACCACCCAGCAAAGCCATAGGAGCAGGCTGCCTGAGATGTTGGGAGCCCAACTCCCACCCAATGTGTCCAGGATGTGGCACATGGAGTCAAAAGTGATTATTCTTCAGCTTTAATATTCAATGTCTGCCTTGCTAAGTGTCAAACTTGCTTAGGGCCTGTTGCTTCTTTCTTTTTGCCTATTTCTCCCTTTTTGAGTGGGAATGACAGTCTTATGTATGTACCACCATTGTATCTTGGAAAACATGTTTTGATTTCACAGGGTTATAGACGAGACTCTGGACTGCTGAATTTTTAGTTCTTACTGGAATGAGTTAAGACTTCGAGACCATTGGGGTTGGAATGAATGTATTTGCATATGAGAAAGAGTTGAGTTTGGGGGGACCAAGGGTAGAATGCTATGATTTGATTATTTGTTCCCTCTAAAACTCATGATGCATTATTGAGAAGTGGATCTTTAAGAGGTGATAGGGTCATCACTCCTTTGCTCTCATGAATACATTTATCCATTCATGTATTAATAGATTAAAGGGTTAATAGATTAATAAGTTATCATGGAAGTGGAACTTGTGGCTTTTTGGGAGGAGGAAGTGAGATGTGAGCTAGCTTGCTCAGTCTCCTTGCCATGTGGTGCCCTTGCCATCTTGGGACTGTGCAGAGTCCCTACTAGCAAGAAGGCTCTCAGTAGATGAAGCCCTGTAACCTTGGACTTTTGGGCCTCCATAACTGTAAGAAATAAGTTACTTTTCTTTGTAAATTACCCAGTTTCAGGTATTCTGTTATAAGCAACAGAAAATGAACTAAGACACATGATAAAACTTTAAGGGATGAGGTGTTGCTTCTCATGGATAAACAAAGAAAGTGGTTTCTTGAGATAGAATCCACTATGAAGATGCTCTGAAATGACAATAAAAATTTAAATATGACATAGACTTAGTTGATAAAGAAGTAGCAAGATTTGAGGGAATTGACTGCAATTTTAAAAGAAGTTTTATCGTGGGTAAAATGCTACCAAATAGCATCGCATGCAACAGAGAATCTTTTGTGAAAGGAAGAGTCAATCACTGTGGCAAATTTCTCTGTTGCTTTATTGTAAGAAATTGCCACAGCCATCGCAATCTTCAGCTACCACCAGCCTGATAAGTCAGCAGCTGTCAACCTGGAAGCAAGACTCTCTACCTGCAAAAAAGATTACAACTCACTGAAGGTGCTACCACACAACTGGGTTCTATCACCCACTGCACAGAAGAGAGCCAGAACACTGAGACAGCAGGGATTGCAGCAGAGAAAGAGTTTAATATCACAGGGTACTGAGTAAGGAGATGGGAGAAATTACTCAAATCTGCCTTCCTTGAGAATTTGGAGACTAGTGTTTTTAAGGATGGTTTAGTGGGCAGGTATTGCTGATTGGTTGCATTGGGGAGTGAAATCATAGGGGTGTGGAAATTGTTTTGTTTCACTGAGTCAGTTCCCGGGTGGGGGTGACAAGACCAGTTGAGTCACTTCCTTGGCATGGGCCACTGGTCTGGTTGGGTCAATTCGTCCACCATAATACAGGGTCTGGAAGATAACTCAAAAACCAACCTTAGGTTTCACCAGGGTAGTGTTATCTACGGGAGCAAAAGAAAGCCAAGAGTCTTTATCTTGAAATGTTGGCCTTAAGTGATCCTCCTACGTCAGCTTCCCAAAGTGTTAGGAATATAGGTAAACCAGTGTACCAGGCCCTTAGAATCTTTATGACCATCAGTTATGTGACTCCTGAGTAGTAAGAAATTAGAGGAAAGCAAGCTAGAGAACAATAGTCCATTATTTTTTAAAAATTATGCCTATAGCATTGCCGAGTTCAGTCTCCAACCACAGTTCCCACATTGAAGACCTTTACTAATTTTATAGAGGGTATTTTCAAAGGCTCAGATGATTGTTAGTATTTTCAGCAATAAAATATGTTTAAATTAAGGTATGTACATTATTTTTTAGGCATAATGCTATTGCACACTTAATAGACTATAGTATAGTGCAAACATAATTTTTATATGCACTGGGAAATAAAAAAATTCATGTGACTCACCTTATTGCAATATTGATCTTATTGTAGTAGTCTCAACTGAACACTCAATATCTCCAAGGTATGCCTATATTGATGACATTTTGCTGAGAGCACCTGGAAAGAAGACAGTAAGAATTACTTTTATATAACTGAATAAGAAATATGTGTGACAGAAAATGGGATAAAATAAAATTTTACTGAGGTATATGGTATTCTAGGAGCCTGAATATGACCTGGTAGTTATAGACACTTTGCTGCACCCTGTATCCCCTGACATAGAGAAGACAGCTACCTGGTAGGCCACTTCAAATTTTGGAGTCATACATTCCATACTTGAATATTCTGATCTGTTTTATATCTCCAAAAACTGCTATATTTTCGTGGGATACAAAATAGAAGAGTCTCCATCTAGTTCACTTTGTTGTCAGATGCCTCTGATAGTGGCTACTATGAAAAGGAGAAGTCAATGAAATTTGAAGTTTCTACAGCAGATCTGAGTACCATATAGAGGCACATTTCACCAGGACAGTAGGAAAAGAGGCCTCTTAATACCTGACAGAGGGTTGGAAGATATCTTAGCCCATGAAATAGATGTTTTCCCTCTGAGAAGTTGATATCGCCTTGCTACTAGGCTCTAGTGAAGATGACATGACTAGTAGAGCACTACCAACTGACCACACAACACAAGTTTCCCCTCCATTACTGGTCCATCTCATCCACTTAATCATATCATTGTATTTTCCCACCATCCTAACCTCTAGTGTGTTAAATTTTGTTCTTGTCCTGATCAGGTCTTGAAGGCACAGATGTGTGGCATGAACAATTTTTTTCACAATAGCCATATTATTGCCAAATTGCTAATCTTTCTTTAACTCATACTATGGCCTCAAAAGAGTTCTGTATAATCACTAAACAGAAGATGAAAAATTCAGACCTTATTTCAGATGCTATTATATGGTATGAGACAATCTTAAGTGGAATATTTTAACATTACAGCCCCTCTCAGGTTTGATCCTGAAGGAAAGTAGAAGATAAAAATTCTTCAAGTGCAGAATTCAGAGTAGGGCACTTTATTCACTTAGTCTGGAAAGAGAGATGGCCTGATATCAAGATCTACACTGATTTCTATTAGAGGATTTCTAATAGTCTGAGATGGGCAGGAATTTGGTGGAAAAACTAAAACAGGACATACAAATGGACTTCTTTGACTGGACAAAGAATCTAAGGAGGTTCTCATTAAACAGAGTCAAGAAAACCTGTTGTACTGAAAGAAGTGGCCTCCAACCAGCTGACTCAAGAGTTTGCTCAAAGGGCTCAGAAATGAGGTCATAATGGCAGGTTGAAGGCTAAGAAAATATTGCAGTCACAGAATTATTCTTAACAAGGCTAACGGAGAGTTGTTGGTTTTAGTATAAGATGTCTAGTATGGACAGCGTAGTAATTTGCCCTCACCTGGATTTTTATTTCTTATCCACCATGCTTCCACCTGCACTATCTTGCACTTACTCCCTGAGTGTCTTTAACTTTGTCTTCCAACAAAACATGTCCTCTAATAGAAAAAAATCACTTCAAAATTAAGAAAATATAACTCAAATTAGGGGCTGATACCTATGGAATTTTCTGAGATATATATATGTAGATAGATAAATAGATAGATAGAGATATAGATACACACATACACACACACACATATATGTACATATATCCTATCATTCAGAAAACAGCTGCTTTTGGAGAACAATAGAATTATCAACTGAAGATGTAGGTAATGCAAACTTTGAGCTATTGGGAAGCTCCAAATGACACATTATTAATAGGCAAATAACATATGGTGCTACTTCTCATATCACATTATTTCATGAGTCTAGAAATGAGAGTGGAAACACAGGTGGAATTCTTCAATACTAACCTAATAACACACTATGAGCTAGTTTGATTCCCATCCTTACAAATAAAACATGTGGTTTATTGTTAAGAATATTATTATCTAACAGAGAAGTATTGTCACAAAGAGAAACAATAATAGTTCAGTTCAGGGAATTGAAAGTTTAGATTGCCCCCTGGAAATGTTAAGCTTCTTCTGCACTGAGGTTGAAAGGGCTATATTATTTCAGAGAACAGCTACAAAGCTTTATTTTACAAAAATTTTCTTTTCTTTTCCAAGAGAACAAATTTTGTTGGCAAGTAAAGATCTGATATAATTTTTAACAAAGGTCATTAAAATTATGATTTCAAAAAGTTTAGGTATTTAGACTATTTGACAAATATGTTTTAAATGTGTATTATATACTAGACACTATTGTAGAACAAAGAGTTCAACAGTGAAAATATAAACAAATATACCTGCCCGCAAAGAGTTTACATTCTAGCAGGTATATTACATAAGAAAATACAAATGAGATCATATCCAGTAAAAAAAAAAAAAAAAAAAGGGAAAGCACAAAACAACTGTAGACAGAATATGATCTTACTTTAGCATATTGAATATATCCTCCTTAAATAAAGAGTAGAAAAAAATACATTGACATAGTAATAGCATTTAAAATCTAGGTGATACATTATGGGTACTTTCACTTTCCTCATTTGTATTTAATTATATTTTCAAATTTCTCTTAACAAGGGCATTTTCATTTGTAATTGGGAGGGGGAACACTGATTTTCAATCCAAAACAATGAATAATAAAATCTATAACAAAATAAACTAGGGCAGATAATAAAGCCTACATAATAAAGAGACAATCCAATAATAATTCTACAACAGTCTAAGTCCTAATACAAAACTCCAATTATTTTAATTTTATATATTGGAGGGACACATTTAAATGGATTCTACTCATATTTACTAAGGCAATGTAACTTTGTGGCTTTTCTATAAATACCTGATGCAGTAGACACGATGTACCACATAGCTTTCTCTTCAAGGAAGGGCTTCTTGCCCAGCCATCAACTCCTGCAGAGTTTGTCTCTGCTGCTGAGATATCAGCCAAAGGTCACATTCTTTTTCATGGGAAAAAGCGTCCGCCCATTTTGGACCACTACAGGACAAATCTGACAGGCATGCTATTCTCTGGATTTCAACGTGGTTGTCGGCCAAGGCATTGTCAAATCTGTGGCATAGTTCAACTTCTTCTGTCTAATACCACTTGCTTTCCCGCTGTGCTCCTAATGAGAATGACTCCCCCCCAAGTCTGGAAACTGCCGTGAGAGGTCTTAAGGTGTGTGTGGGGTGGGTAGCAGGGGATGGAAGGGGATGCACAGAACTACTTGTGTTCCTGGAAAACTTGCTGTTTCCCAGACTCAATGCAAGCTATGCTCAGTAAGATTTAAGCAAAGTGGGGCATGGAGCTGGGGCCATACCTCATACCACCTCAGCCTATCCTGGACAGCACTGCAGTAGGGAGCTGCATAGATCCTCATGCTCTTGAAACGGCCTCCTCCCACACACACATAATGTCAAGGGGACTGCCCCTGACAATGTGGTTGTATGTAGAACTCCTTTCTTACCTCCTCCTCAAAGATCATCATTCCTTTATTGCTATATCCAATTTTATGATTATTCAGAGCCCTTATGACTACCTGAAAATATACTAATTATGCATTTTTGTTTATTGGCTGTCTTCACACATTAGATTATAGACCTCAGGAAGGCAGAGTTTGTCTGTTTGACTAGTGCTGTACCCTCAGAACCTAAGCAGCATCTGACGCACAGTGGGCTGTCAGTACATACTTCTTGAGTGAATCGATCTGCTAATTGATTTCAATTTAATGATTTAAATAATCCCTCCAACTGACTCTGTCTCTTATAGGAAACTCTCCAGAGCTCTGGGTCCCTGCTCCTGTTACTCTTCACTATGAATTCTGGCCGTCTCTCCTCTATTGCTGCCCTCCTCTCCTTGCCAAGATCCCCAGGCCCAGAAAGAGCAGGCTTGGGCTTTTTAGTGTTTCTAGATTATATTCTTTTTCTTTCTGATTCCTGGCTAATGACTAAATCATCCTAGTATCCAGGGGTATAAGAACAGGAAAACTAACTTATGAGGAAGGAAATGAAAGTTGGAGGTATGGAAGGAGGGCAAAGGATGTTCAGAATATCATTTTATTCTATTAATATTAGCCTAGTTATAGTGGTTGAGCCTGCTTTTTTTCTTTAGATAATTATTTTAAAAAAAGAACAAATAAAGAGGTTATGAAGACTATAATATTATCAGGCACTGTATCATTGAAGCATTTACAGTATAATGTGAACTTCACTGGCCTTTTACAATCAGAATTAGAAGTGGTGCCACAGTGGATAACATCAAGGGCACAAGGGTATCATTAGGATAAGTTTTACTGCTGTTTTATCAGTCATCCAATCATAAAATCTCTACTCACTATCTTTAAACTATTTACAAATGTCAATCTCACTGTCTAGGGAATGGTTTGTTATGAAGTATTCACTGTAACTGTCACATTTAACTGCCATTGACAGTAAAATGAAAGTCTGTCTTAATTATTGTCTTGTCTCATTTCTCATTTGCCATGCCTCTCTCTAGGAAGGTAAATTATACAGAGTCTCTAACCTCAAAAGAGTATCTGAACCATAAGGTGATTATTGAGAATCCAAAGAAATACCTGAATATTTTTATATTTGTAATATGGGGTAAAGTTGGAAAAATGGAAAGCATGGATTCAGTCAGGGCTTAAATACTGGCAATTAATTTGATAGAAACAGCATTGGGCAAAGTCTATTGATATTCAAAGAAAAACAATTTGAAGGAAAAATAAAACATAAAGGAAATTCACATTCCAGAAGAAAAAAAATATATCAAACAACTTATTGAACTACCAAGGATCTACAGTAGGTCAAAATTTACAAATATTAAACACTCTCCACAAAAATGGTATGAAAAATTATATTATCAAACTATATAAAATGAGTTTCATATAATCAAAAGAAGAGACATATGGAAGAGAGGTGAATAACATCCAGTCACCCAGAATTATTTCTTAAGCCATAATGTCACTGGCAATATGTGTTAATTATTACATGGTCTAACCTCTTGTGGAGCTCAAGATTAATTTCTTTTGTTCAAATTCATTTTCATAGGACTCTTAAACTTCAGCAATTCTGACATAGGTCAACACCAAATACATAAGTGGGTTTTCATGCTAGAGGAGGTAGCTGTTAGCGACAAAGTTAAGGGCATTATAAATAAAACAGCTTAATTATCTTAGCTCTCTTGGAACATGTTCTTTCATGATACATGCTCTTCTTCTTGTCTCTTCATGCACACCTACCTATAAAATGGGCCTGGGGGCTTCCTCCTCCTCCTCAATGAAATTTCACCCCCTGCCTTGGTAGGATAGAAACATATTTTGGCCTTTTTAACCCTAATACTTGGAAAGTAGAAAGATCCTGAGAACGATAATAAGCATATGAGCCTATGAAAAAGATGCTAAAATAGTTATGTGGCCTTATTTTTCCCTTATGCCAAAAGGGCCACCAAATTCTTCTTGAGATGAAAGGATAGATTAGTCTAGTCCTCTTTTACAAGGAGAAGATAGAATGACTTAGAACTAGAGATTATCTAGTACTGAAAAACTTATCCCTCAGGATCCTATGGCAATAAACCAATATTTCAAAATTTGATGATTCAGGATCTTTGTCATAAGACCTAGCCTTCCATGGTTTGTAGAAACTAGTTTTCATCAAATAATAGATGAGATAAAATAACTGCAATAAAATGATAATAGAACATGTGAGAAATTCAGGTAATTTAGCAAAATAAAAAATATGGTAATATTTAATAGACATGTTTGTTTCAATACAATTTGATACTTTTGAATATTAACTTTAGTCATAATATAAACAAAGGAACGGACAGCACTCATTGTGTTTGGTGATATGGCAGTAAGGCTCTAAGCATAAGCAAAGTTTAGGCTATAGGTAACCGTCTTAGGAATTCTAATTTTAAATTTGTGTTAACTTTTGGGAATTTAATACCTAATTCACTGGGCACATACTTCTGTGCTTGAGAAGTAATGTTTTAAAATGGAAAGGGTAAGGATTTAGAATTCAAGAAATCCTGGGTTTGAATTTCAGGTCCAATATTTATGCTGTATACCTTTTTGTTTTGTTTGTCTGTTTTCTCTTTACCTCGCAAAACAGGATCAATAATATCTAACTTAAAGACTAGAAATATTATATGTACAATTACTAACTCAAAATAGTCACTCAATAAATGATAACTATAATTATTATTATTAACCTTGCTCTAATTTTTTAGCCCTTTTTTTCTAGTAATTGTGTTTTTGCTTTGATTTATAATGATTACATTCAGTTTATGCTCAAATTTCCCAATAGTTGGGCAGTATTCTTAGTATTCTTGTTTACTAGTCTTTATTAGTAGAGTTATGTCATATATCCTTCTACCTACACCTTCTCACAGGTGTTTCAACAATCACCAGATGACACTAACTCTTCTTATAAGTGTGATCAGATTTTTGCTCATGTATTTTAATCTCCCAGTTGTCTTATTCCTGACACTTCTTGCCAGACATTTCAATTTCATCTTCAGTCCTTCTAGATCTTTCCCAATTGCCTAATAAATGAATTTCAAATCTGGCAGCTGTATCCCTTAAACCTATGCTTGTTGAAGGTTGGGTTCCATTTGGAACTTTCCATGGTATTTCTCATTCTCCCATTTTCTTCTTCCCATGAACTTGTATTTATACTGTGAATCTCTTTTTCTGCCCCGAGAATAACCATGCAGTCCTCTTGCCCTTGTACTTAAAAACTTCACTCTATGCATAAGCTGCCTAAACTGTCACAGTATTTCCTTCAGTCTTATTCTACCTTACCTATCTATTGACTGAAGCTCAGTTCTAATGAAAATGAATACCAGTGAATGGTAAGTAGTAAATGATCAGAAGCATGAAATAAACCCTAGTGATTAAAAAATATATATATCCTGAAGCTGAAAAACAAAAATCTTGATTTTCAAAAGTTAGTTTCTAAAACCTTTCTATAGTAATAGGAAACCATTGAAAAATGCAATGTACTGTGTAGATAGTAAGGAATTTAACCTGCATGTGGTCTTGATTAAGGATGAATGTTACACTAGAAGGAAGAATATGAGCTTCATTTGAAAACATGCAACTTGAATTCACATTAAGACCTTCCAGTGAGATTACCTATAGCTCTCCCACTGAACTGGAGTTAGAAACTTGGAACTTGTAGTTGAGGCCTAACAGCAGAAAACTATTAGGTGAAATAAGTCAAGATAAATTCATAAAAGAAATAAGTTTAGCGAGATTGGGACCTAGTGTATATTTAGGGGATGAGAAAAGGATGAATATTGTGCAGTAATGAAGACTTAGGAAAATGCATTTACTGACCAGAAAAGATTGTAGGATATAGTCCTATTGCATTTGGACTTTACAGTATGCATATACAATTTTTAGTAATAAAAGCTAGTGATAAAAGGAGTTATGGGCACAGAATGCAAAAAAGTAAAATTTATTATTTTTGTGTTACTCTTTACAGAAGATTTGTTTGCACTCTCACGGGGAATAGTCAATCTTGTTATTTGGTTGTATAAATGAAATATGGCTTTAATCTATTTCCTTAATATTGATTTGTAGAGAATATATTTCTTATTGCCCTTTATATTTTTTTAAAATAGGATTTGGGATATAAAAACCAATAACGTTGTTACTTGTTATAACAATTGCATGAGAAAATTAATTCAAGATTAATAGTGGTATTCAAAGGAGGATGGGATTGTATAAAAATAATTATTTATCGATTTATTTTGATTTACCTATATAAAATAGCCACCTTAAATCTTTAGTCCAAATGAATACATTAGTTTTTGGTTTTCCCCAGAGCACATGGAATTTTTAGTACATATTTAAGTTTTAAAAGAATAAAACTAAAAGAAAGGTAGAGAAAGACATTTTTTCCATTTTGTAATATTTCATAATTTGACTCATTTGTCATGATATTTATTTGCTAATGCCATAAAAATTACAACTTTTGATTGTTTCCAAAATTCCTGCTATACCTAAAGGTATTCTTATCTAAGTCAGTCTTAACCTCCAGTTTGAGAGCTAACACTCATATGTTTACCTTAATTGTCTTAAATTTTTGTGTCTTGGCATAGCATTGTCTGTCAACCATAATAACTCTTTATTGAAACATCACAAATATCACATATCACATTTTCTGTCTTCCCATTCTCTATTCAGCCTCAAAATGAGGGCATAAAAATATTACTATATTTTTCTTTCAAAAGTTTCATAAATAGCATGAATAAGTTAGGAGTTCATCAAAGATCATTATTACTTAGAAAACCTTACTCTAAAAAGCTCAACATATCCTGTGCATGTCAGAATCTTCTCAGTCTAAAGGGCTCTTAATTGACCCAATATTTTTTCTTACTATTCTTGTCTCTTATTAAGACAATTGTCAGTTTTATTAATAAACTTGTCTCTAATTTTATATTGTATCTAACACTGTCATAGTAATGCAAACAACAAATCTAAAAATAACTCATATTTGAAAAATGACTAACATGTGAGAGTTTATTATGTGGCAGGCAATGTTGTATGTAGTTTACATGCATATCTAACTTAATCCTCACAATCTGTCTATGAGACAATATTTTTTCTTAAAATGAAAGCTCTGGAGTACTGACAAGTTAAATAACTTGCCCAAGGTCACAGAGTTAGTGAGTGGTAAAGCAAGAATTTGAACTAGGTAAATCTGACTTCCAAGCCAATGCTCTTTAACACTGTTAATCTCTGATCATAAGTAGCATTCTGCAAGAGCATAGTAAGGATGTAATTGAGCAAGAGGCTGTTCCTCTGGCTAACATGCCACACCATTCCTTCCTCCCTTCCTTCCTTCCTTCCTTCCTTCCTTCCTTCCTTCCTTCCTTCCTTCCTCCCTCCCTCCCTTCCTTCCTTCCTCCTTTCCTCTCTCTCTCTCTCTCTCTCTCTCTCTCTCTCTTTCTTTCTTTCTTTCTTTCTTTCTTTCTTTCTTTCTTTCTTTCTTTCTTTCTTTCTTTCAGAATACTACAGGGGTACACACGTTTTGATTACATAATTTGCTTTTGTACAGTTTGAGTCAAAGTTATAAGTGTGCCCTGCACCCAAATAATGTGCATCGTACCTGTTAGGTGTGAATTTACCTATCCTCTCCTCTCTCCCACCTACTTGATTTCGGTTGAATTTTACCTCCATATGTACACGTAAATGTTGATTGATTAGTTTTTTATATTATTTTCAACATTGTACCACAACTTCCTTGTTGACCATTTATTATATCCAAGTGTATTTAACAGTGCAGTCTCTTATCCACTTATCCCATCCACATTTCATCAGTTAAATTATGTCACTACTTGGTAACTTAAGGTTTGGGAAATTATCAAATTCATCATTGATGTGTTATTGAACAAAATAGAAAAGTAAAGGAGAGAATTTTGATGCTTAAGTTTAAATTTTCTGATGTATAATATAGTTTGCTTCATTCTTCTCAACAAGAGAATGCTATAAGACATTATTGTCTGAGTTTAGACATATGGATAATAGCTAGGCCACACATTTGTCTAGTTTGTCTCTGATGTGTAAAAGATGGATGACCACCCCTTTACAGTGCCCCTTTCTACCAGTACCAATTAAAATGTGTCCATGAGGGGAAATTTACCATAAATCCTGCCTCTATTAGAACTGAAAAAAAAAAAGTAATAATCTAATGCACTAAACTGGAATAAACACAGTGTAAAATCCTGCAAGAACCTCAGAATCTAGACACGCAATATTTAACTTTTATGCTTTTGCTAACAGCAAGAAACTGGATGAATTATAGAAAATAACAAAGAAATAGACTCCACAGGATTAAAGATCATTGTGGATTGAATATGTAAAATTATTATGATTTTAGGAATTTCTTAATAAAGTTGTATAATATAGCTTTTGCAAGTACATATGTATGCCTTTGTTTACATATACAAAATGTTTGTTTTCAGTTTTTTAACATTTTCATTAGTGCTGAAGAAATCAAAGGAACATTTCTATTTTTATAATCATGGCAAATTTTTTGCTTAAAACAACAGAAAAATGACATTTAAATATAAAGTGTGATTCTAGCTTCCTTTGACAGAAACATCTATAGTGTGAAATATTTACATATCTTCTCCTCTAGTATTCTATTCAATGAAGTATATTTACAAGTTAAAAATAGCTGAATTCTTCCAAGCTTTATTCATGGCAGATAAAATCATTGTGTTCATCTTTCAGCAATTCATACTTAGGTAAGTTTAAGACAGGTGGGTAATAGAAAAGTAGCACATATACTTGACTATTAATTTAAAGCTAACTGAGTCCATTTAAAGCATTTTAAGGTTGAATGACCATTGATGATTTGTATATATAGATTATCAAACATCATAGTTGAGGTACTAGACCATGAACAGTGTCCAAGTCTTTTTAAGCTAAATAGCGCAGATAATCATAATTATTTCTAGGTCCAGGGTCAAAAGAACTGTTCATTACTTTTCTGGTTTATTGAGGAATCTTTTAAAATAATAAGTAATATATCATTCTTGTCAGTAGGTTATAAAGATATTAAATGTGGCAAGTTCTGGGAATGATTTTTGACAGCATATTATCTAAAGCATCTTGCCTTTCATTCTTGTCATTTTGTCTCTTAATGTAGGACTCATATTTCAGAACTCAAAGTCATTCATTCAACTTCTTTTATAGTGTGCTATTATAATATATTCTACTGCATTTTCTCCATTTAATTTACTAAGTCATTACTGTTTTGTACAAAGTGTTAATGAGGGCATTAGAACTATTATAGAAGATAAAACATAGTTTTTTCTTTCTGTCAGGAAATATTAATACTGCCTTTTACTGTGATACACTGTTAGGCGAACCAAAAACTAGCAAAGAAAAAAACTTCCTTCAAGAAATTAATGGGTACAGTCTAATATTAAATACAGAGAGAAAAGACACATAGATTTTCAAGTAGCCCAACTTCAAATTCTGAAAGCACATTACTTTTATGAAAAAAATATATATTTTTATAGAAATCCATGAAATAAAAGTTGAAAAATATACATTCATGTGTTAAATGCAAAACCCTTTAATATACTAAGGCTTAAAGCAGGTAAATATAAAGAGACGGCACTGACAAGGCACAATCACCATGAGTTTAGTGTAAACTGGCACAGTTTCATTTTCACTGGAAAGTAACTTGACAATTTATATCAAGAGCTTTAAACATGTTTGTAATTCTTTTATATAATAATTCCATTTTCTGGAATCTTGATGAAATAATTCAAAGTATAGAAATAATTTAAAAAATGGAAAACATCTAAATATTATATTATGGCAATGGTTAATTTACTCTATGATAAACAGAAGCAACTGAACATACAAAGGATGTTGTTTAAAAGAGAATTATGAACTAGAAAATACCTTCCATACACAATAACAATTGAGAAAACTGTCATAAAATGTGCACATCCAACAATATAAAACATGTACAAATGGATGGAAAAACCAAAGGAAGGAAATATTAAAATATTAACAGTGGTTGCCTTTGAATGGTGAAGTTAGGGAGAGTGTTTTTCTTTTCCTTTTATATTTTCCTTTATTTCCAAATATTCCACACCTGTCACTATAACTATTATATTAAAAACTAAACAACTACACAAAAGCACAAGTGAAGGACTATATATATTTATATATATATATATATATATAAAATCATCAAAATTAACTTTTATGCCAGAAAGATACCATCAAGAAAGTGAAAATATAAAAACAGAATTGGAGAACATTTTTACAAATCATATATCTGATAAGGGTCTTGTATCTATAATATATGAAAAACTGTTACAACTCAAAATAAGTCAAATAATTAAGAATGGGCAAAATATCTGAATAGACATTTCTCCAAAGAAGATACACTATTAAGCACAAGAAAAGATGTGCGACATCATTGGCCATAAGAAAAATGAAATCAAAACCAAAAACAAATACCACTTTACATTTGCTAATGTGGCTACAATAAAAAAGAGAAATAATAAGTGTTGGTAAGGATATAGCAACAACATTGGAACCTTCACACACTGCTAGTGGTAATGTGAAATAGGGCAGCTGCTTTGGAAAACCATCTGGAAGTTCCTTAAACAGTTAAACATAATTATCATCAATCCCACTTCTGGGTATATACATAAGAGAAAGAAAATGTATGCCCCAAAGCAAACAAACAAAAAACCCAACCTATGTACAAATGTTTATAGAAACATTATTCATAATAGCCAAAGGGTGGAAACAACTGAAAACACAGCAACTGATAAATCAATAAATGAATACAGAAAATGTGGTATAGCCAAACAATACAATATTATTCGGCCTCATAAAAATAAATGAAGAATTGATACATAATACAGCATGGATGAACCTTGAAAATATTATGCTGAGTGAAAGAAGCCAGTGACAGAGGACCTTTTTGAATGATTTTATTAATATGAAATGTCTAAAATAGGCAAATCTATAGAGACAGAAAGATTAGTGGTTGCCTAGAGCTGGGGGAATGGGAGAATTGGGGGAGGATGAGTAAATAGTGTGTGGTTTCTTTTTAGTATACTAAAATTGTTCTAAAATCATCTGCAGTGATGGAAGCACAGCTCTGTGAATATGCTAAAATCCACTGACTTTTACATTTTTTAAATTTCTTTTTTCATTTTCAGTAAATTCTTTTTTTAATTTGAGAATATTATGGGGATACACACATTTTGGTTACTTCAAAGTTCTAAGTGTGCCCTTCACTGTTAGTGTGCATTGTACCTGTTAGGTGTGAATTTACCCATCCCCCCGCCCCACCTACTTGATTTCCTTTGAGTTTTACTTCCATATGTGCACATACGTGTTGATCGTTAGCTCCAGTTTAGTATTGAACATATGTCGTGTTTGTTTTCCATTCTTGGGATACTTCACTAAGAACAATGGTCTCCAGTTTCATTCAGGTTGTTACAGAAGATACTTAATCACCATTTTTTTATGGCTGAGTAGTGCTCCATGGTATACATCTACCACATTTTATTAATCCACTCATGTACTGATGTGAGCTTGAGTTGACTTTCACATTTTAAATGAGTGAATCATATGGTATGTGAATTTTGATAAAGCTATTAATAATAAAGCTATTTTTTTAAAATAAAAAATCTATAAGGAATAAATACCCTCAGAATTAATGGTATAAACTGAAATGTATTTATTTTATGATAGATTTCAATAACAAGGAATCGGTTGGCAGTAGATCCTGGCAAACTTTCTGTGTTTGGGACTAGAAACAAGGAACTGAAGAGATAGGGTTGACTATCAGAGGTTTGTAGGTACCAGAGAGACAGCAAGTGGAGCTATAGGAAGGAAGGGAGAGGTATCAGAGTGGCTGTCATTATTTACTGATTACAATGCTGTAATTTGACAAACTTACCTGAGAATATTGATTATGTAATATAAGCCAAATGCAACTATCTTTCCTCATTTTGTGTAGAAAATATTTTATTCATTCTTCTACATCAATCTGGCATATAGCAGACACTCAATATATTGTCAAAAATGGCAGGCAAGTCACATGAATGGTTTCTCAAAAACCTGATCATGAGTTAAAATTCAGGATAATACCACTGTAGAAGGACTGATGTAAGAATTCCAAATCAACTCAACAATGAACCAAGAAATTGATTCTGGCACAGTAATAATAACTGTGGCCCCTTTCATTTATTAAGTGCTTACTGGAAAAGACATATTTTGCTAGGTCTTAACATAGATTTCTCATTTCATATTTAGCTGGCCGATGACTTGAGATTCTCTCCAGTTTACTAAGTAGCAAAATGAACCTTGTAACCCACATACCAAGGTCTTAGTTAGTCATGCAGAGCTGTTTGTCAAGTTCAACTCTGTCTCATGGAAAAGTTCCTTTGCTAAAGTATTAAGCTTTCATGGAGAAGAAAAATACAGGACAGAAAAGTAAATAACTACTTATAGCAGATACAGTGAAAACTATATATTAATTGGGTTAGAAAGTACCAAGAGTGAATTTTACTTTTATCAGCTTCACTAAATGTCCAGTATCTTTCACAATCCCTGTACCTAAAAATAACATTAAGCCAAGAGTCTAGAGTGGTATTAAGTAAGGCATTCTCATGGAATATTCTCATTTTCCATATAATTAAAAAAAAATTACCTAGAATACACATGGCTAGTGTCAACACGAACGCTATAGACATAAATTATATGTTTTTTAATTTGTAAAAAAATAATTTAGCTTCATTTAAATTAAGTTTAATTCTACCATAATCATTATTCTTTTTTATCTTATTTGATCATTATAAAAAAGGATGTTATAAATTAATAATAATTTTTACAATAATTGACATATACTTCAAATGCCAACCTATTTTTGAGCATTGTCTTTCATTTATCCTTGAGAAATGAGCATAACGAGGTTACTCCTTCATCTTGTACAATATTTCTAAGTGTTAAAGAAAGTATCATTAAAAAAAAGGTGTCACAGCAACACCTACATTGCCAGTTCTTCATGACCTTTAGAGACGTCAGCTTTGCCCTTACACAAATTTGAAGAATGGGGTAATTACACCAACTTGAAGGCTCACGATGTAAATTAATCTAGATAGTGATTAGTCTGGTTCCTTGAGTTAAAAAGAACAATGAAATCAGCATATATTTTATGGACTAATAACATTTTTTAAAAGCTTATTTCAGTGGTGCTAATACAGAGCAAAGACAGAATTTCAAAATTTAACTCCTTCAACTGAATCTGTATTTTATTATCCAATAGCTATAGTTAGAATAAAATAATAGTTGCTACCCACAATCCTTGAGCAATAAGTAGCTCTCTCCACATTTGAGATGAATACAGAAGGAAATCAGACAAAAGCATCTTGAAACCAGTATATATTTTCTCAAGTCAGACCATCTGGAATTTTGCAACAAGAAATCCTTTTCTTGTTTATTCTCTTATGTTTGGCTCCAATTTTCTTTGAAGTGTGAATCAAAAAATATTGACCACACAGTCCCTCTTTATTCTCAGTACACTTTGATTTTCTTCTCATCTTAATATAAAGATTTTCCATCAATAAAAC
>RJWJ010021064.1:0-28342 GCA_004363605.1 Indri indri | reverse complement strand
CAATAGGCATCTCTAATGCAGACAAAGATTACGGTGTTCAAGCTGTGAGCAATCAAGTGACATGTGTTCCTTAGGACTATAAGGCCAGAGAGCTTTGATTTGCTTCCCATCTCATAAAGGTTATTTATGTATTCTAACTGGAATTTTGACTTTTCTTGTGATTAATATGTATCTTTTATAAAGCCTGTGCCCAGTCATCCGATAATTTTTGTAGTGTTAATGAACAAATAATTCCCTTAGACATGTTCCTTAAGCAGAATTAAAATGCATAGCATGCTCTAAGGTAATAGCCAAGCCAATCAACTCAAGGAGCCTTTAGGAGTTCAGGATTTGAATGCCATGTTCAACGTATGCACCTTTTTAAAGTGAGGAAAGATTGCTAGCTACTCATAAATACTTGAAATTCTATCAAAATTCTATGATATAAAAATTGCAGTGTGCTTTGGGAGAAGAGTTCAGCCTTGCCCATTATAGAGCTAGCACAAGTGAATGACTGCAGAATGTGCAGGATTTTATAGATGAGTGTGTATGTGAATGCAGGCTGGGTCTTGTGAGATTGGGAGTAGAGTCCCAGGAAAATTATGTTGGGATATATACATCACACATTGCATTTTAAAACTGTTAAATTGTGTGTGCACGCACACACACACACACACACACACGCATGCACATATGTGTGCACACATGATATTAAACAACACCATCCATACATTCTTGCTCCCAATACACTGCTGTCATGAAGTTTAGCTCCTCAAAATGTTTGCTAAATAATTCAGAGTGTCTGTTAAAATCACTGGATTATACAATCCTCAGAAGCGTTCATTTCACTTTGTTGCTGTCATTTATACTCTTGCTACACTGGACATCGAGTCAATGTCATGGACTGTTGCTGATGCATTTTCTCAGTGAACAGAGCAGGGGGAATCAAAGGAGGTTCCAGTTTCTCCAGAGACCTCCAGTGTCTTCTACTCTTCACATAAGGATATCTGCCATTCTCCGCCTCCTGGTGCTGGCCAAGATCTTCACATTTGATGCAGCAAACAGAGAAACGCACTTTCTTACTTGCTAAGGGAACTCTAGATCATGGCTCTTCCTGGTCGTGAGATCACAGCAATGTTGCCTCAAGCACACTGTCAGAATGTGGGGGATCTTTAGACATGGCTCCAACTTGTGCAGGCCACCTCCTAGAAAAAGGCAAGCCAAGACCGGAACGTGTCGGCGGCTCTGTGAGGCCACAGGCAGAACTGGGTGCCCGCTCCCCCTCCTGGTTTCCAGGGCTGTGCCTTCACCACCTTCTGCCCTCACCCATTGACATGCCATCCCTCTCTGGGAGCAGGCTGCAGAGTGAGGATGGGGAGCTGACCGCTTCTGCACCTCCAGGGCCTACCGCTCGGCATGTATCTGACGAATGTGCAATGGAGATAAACATCATCCCCTCAGTCCCTTGCAAAAGAAAGATCTCTGTTTACACTTCCACTGTGACACACCAGCGACTTTGCGAGTTTATGCAGATGATGCTGGCATATGCTTCGTAAAGTTGTTCAGAGGAATAAAGTGTGTGTGTGTGTGTGTGTGTGTGTGTGTGTGTGTGTAAACTGCCTGGCATTTAATGAGTATTAATTATTGCTTTTAGTTTAAGAAAATAATCTGTGTAGATTAATGATGCTTCCACCAAATTTAGCCAAATGAGGTTCCCTAATATTATACAAAAAAGTGTTAAAAATTCAAACTTATTTACCTTGTACATAAATTCAAATGACTTTAATTTAAGCTTATAAAAGGAAATGATTAATTTAGTTACTTATCAATGTTCAGACAAACCCCTCATCATCAAAGCACTGATCATTTTTGTGTTCTTCCTAGCTATCGACATTAGCAGACTCGAGGAAAGAGGGTTTGCTCTGGGAGATTGTCCCTGTGACTTGTTTACATGTAATTATATCATCTATTATCCAAGTAGTTGTCTTGGGCTATCTAATTTATAAGCCTCTCGACTGTTTGCCTTGTTCGGTACTGAGATGTGTACCCTAAGGGATCTCAATAAATATTAATTGAATGAGTAACTGAAAAAAAACTTAAATTCCTTTTAAGTTAAATCCAATCCTCTGCTAAGTTTTAACTTTCTTAATCATATAATCACTTACAATTTATAAAGAAAAAAATAAAGCGGTGGATCACTTTCCATCTTAAATGCCACTTTAAATTTTGTTCCAATCACAGAGATTACAGGTTTGATATGATTTATGTATTTAACTGTCAACTGAACCTGGAAAATGATCTGAGCAAGTCCCTAAATCTTCCTTTTTCGAGATCTCTAATTTTCTCTGCTCATTTAACCTAGTTCGATTTGAAAGACGTAGCCTTCTCTCTACCTCATTGGGGTGACTGGTAAGCACGTATGTGGAAGAAGATGATACTATATTCTAGGGAGATTCTGCTTAGTGCAGATGAAAACATAAAAAGACCTAGTTCAAAAGTACTCAGTGAAAAAATAGGTGCATCCTTACTTCTCGTTCCCGGACTATCAACATTCAGGACCAAACTCTAGCAGAAGACTTAAATCGCAATTTGGGGCTGTAAAGAGAGAACACACACACAGAGGTGTGGCCAGGCCAAGCTTCCGCCACCCAGAGCGCCCCCGCCCCCCGCCCCGCCCCGGGGGTGAAATCCGCACCTCCCATCCCCTACTCAGGCTCCCCGGTAGAAGCTGTATTTTTCTGGCTGGCTGGTCATAATGATTTCGTGAGCACAAATCAAGACCTCCACTTAAGTAGGAACAAATCTAAGTGTGGAAGAGTCTTTTTGGGAAAAAAAAAAAACAGATTCAAAACTTCCAAAATTAATACATGAATATATTTCTCTGGCCAATCTTATATATGATAAGAGTAATCAAATTTGGCATAATAAGAACATTTATTATGTGGGAAAATCTAAAAATAAATCTTTTGCTTATTTTCTTTCCAAATTGAGGAAACTCTAGGTAAAGGCAGTTAGTTGCTGAATTCCACACATGGAGAGGGAACGGAGATTTTCTTTTGGAGACATAGGGAGAGGAGTCACTTTTTATTTGCGTAATTTGAAAATAACTTGAAAATGGAAATGTTTTTCATGCTTTTAGCAGGTCCAAGCCCAAAATAAATGATTCTAACTAAATAGTACAGAGTTGTGGGTAAATGACATGTTCCATGGATGGAGCATTTTAGAAAAAAGCGTAATGTATCATTTTGCTACAGGTTCTCAGACAGCCCAACACCCTTCCCCGTCTCCATCTCTGCACACTATTTATGTATTTTCATTTGCATGAACCTACTCTAAGGTTTTGCCCGGTTGATTTTTCAAGTTAATGATAGGGCACTTGGGGAAAGATTAATGTCAGGAATGCAGAGGTTCAGCAAATTGCTGAAGAGTTTCACCATACAATTAATCTCTCTCTTTTCTATATTGCAGACGTGCGAGGGGTGAGTGCAAAGAAGCTGTAATGACGCAGCTATCACAGGCCTGTAAGAGCCAGGGGATCCACGGAGAAAGTTCCAGGAGGACGGCTTTCTGCTCTGAGAAGGATATTAAATCATCCCCTGTTCCCTGTGCCATCCTTTCTTGCCAAGTGATCGCGGGACCTCTGTGCTGCTTCCCATGCAGCCGCCACTGTCTGGGTGACAGTCCTCTAAGTAGAGCTGTGGGAGGAGCTGTGATGTCATCTCAATCAAGGCAACTGCCAAGCCCTCGCCTCCACGGATGTCCCAGTGTCATCTCAGTATTTCCAGCCGTGTCTTCATGTGGCTGTGGCAACTCCATTTCTGCGATGTGTTGTGTGAATCAAGAGCCTCTTCCCTCCAAGGCAATATTTTGTCGTAGACAGAGGCAATATTCAAAATAGTCACCTGATATGGCCCAGGCGTGGATCATGAGAAAGGATACAGGTCCCAGCTGAATCCCTCTTAACCCCATTAGCTCCTAGGCCATGAGGTTCTGCAGCGGGATGGTGGGCAGTGGACGGAAGGGTGTTCCAGGTACGAGGAAGCGCCCTTTTTACCTTACATAAAAAGGTAAGAAAGTGTTTCAACTTCGTATCAGCCTTGCAGGGAGCAACATCTGGTATTGGCTCTCTCTGCCTCAGGGGCACCTGCTGCTCTCTCTTTTCCAGCCTCTTAACTGAGCACTTCCAGGGTGAGGCTCTAGGCATCGCAGTGAAATGTCAGCCCAGTTATGTCACCTCTCTCTGCAACAGGCATGACAGCCTGGCCACTCCCTCCTCCATCCCCTCCACCTTGGGGGACCTGGGCAGTGCTTTTATCAACTCGCAGAACCCTCCTATACACAGCCGCACTGAGCACCCTCGCTCCCTCGGGTGAGCGATGGGCTGTGGGCTAGCAGCTTGGAGACCTGCGTTGGGATTGTTGGAGCCCAAATATGAGCTTTGTTTTTTCAGAGAAAAACAAAAAAACAACATTTTTTTCCCTCTCACCCCAGATATATTGTAATTCTGGAAGGAAAGTTTAACATTCAGAGGCTGAGCCACGGTGCTCTCAAGATGGGCAGGGGCAGAGTCCCTGGGGAAGATGCTGCCCCACTGGCCCCCCCACGTGGGACAGACAGCAGCTGGGTGGGAGGGAGGAGCAGGGGATCCGGACCCCAGGAGTGGGGAGGGGCTGCCTGGGCCCGGGAAAAGGATCTGGGATAACCGTAGCTCCCTCTCACAAAGGGGCCCTCTTGTTGTTTACGACATGCAGATGTGCTGTTCAATGTTGGGACAGGCGACCTTCAAGCACAAATTTTGGGCAATATATCTCATAGGAATTAGAGGACTGCCTCCATCACTAAGGGAGGACCAGCAATTAGTGCCACCCTCAAGATTTCAAGCAGCCATCGGTATTGAATTCTTTAATTCTCTTTTTCATCCCATGCGAGATTTTGGTGAGAGAAGTATTTCCACTGCTGTAACAAAATACCTGAGAGTGGGAAATTTACAAGGAATAGAAATTTATTTCTCACAGGTCTGGAGAATGGGAAGTCCCAGATGAAGGCACCCAAAGGTTCAGTGTCTGGTGAGGCCGCCCTGGTCTCTGCTCCCAAGAGGATGCCTTGAATGCCGTGTCCTGACATGGCAAAAAGGATCCTGAGCGAGTTCCCTCCGGCCCCCACAACTTAATCACTTCCCCAAAGGCCTCACCTCTTAATGCCGCCACACTGGGAATTAAGTTCCAATGTGAATGTTGGCAGGCACACTGTCATTCAAACCACAGCAGACTCACACAAACAAAACTCACAGCCTGCGGAACTATGCGTCTCGTTCGGCATGTTATTCCATGTGTGGGGGGGGGGGGCGGTGGTTAGCACTGGGACAAAATCCCCTTGTGAACTCTGCCACTGTGCCAGCCCCAGGGAGCAGGTGGGCCCCTCCCTGCGCTTCTCACCCCGGACCACCCAGCTCTGCACAGGTGGGCTGCCTGCCACCGCGTATGACGTCAGTCACGTGCCTGTGTTTATGTCTGTGCCTGTGTGTTTAAGTCTCAGACTCCAGGGCCTGGAGGATCCCTGGGAAGGCCTCTCATGCCATTCCTCTACCAGTGCAGCCCAGGAAGAAATAGATTTTGAAAATTCAAAAGCCTCTTTGTTGATGAGAGGAAGAAAAAGACATACTTGAGAGAGGAGGCAACTTCTCATACTTTACCCTCTACTCATCTCTGTGGTTAAGAGATGATTTATTCATCCTCCAAGCTTTGGAGTTCAGAGTGTGCCTTCCACAGAGGTTTAGCCATGCAGGCGAAGAAGACAGCACCAGACACAGTCTAGCTGTGGACGTTACCTTGTCCGTAAAAGTACTCCCGGTAGAGTCTCAGGGTGGAATTATCTTCATTACCTTTACTTATTTGGTGCCGTGGTTATAGGCATAATCGTGTGGTCATGTGCCCAAGCTCCAGCCATTCCATGTCTTACATGTGCAACACCTGGAAAGTGTAAAACACTCGAATGATCATCGCAGTAACCCAGACAGGTAACTACACAAGCATTAGCGTCATCCTGTGGGTGTGAAGCTAAGCTCTAAAGAGGCTGAGCACACTGTTCTCAACAGTGCAGCCTGTGAGCTACCTTTCCCTTGGTTCCCATGACAACTTATGGTGCAAGACAACGTGAGAAACTACAGCGACTCTTAAACAGCATGGGTTTGAACTGCACAGGTCCATATATACACACATTTTCTTCCGCCTCTGCCACCCCGTAACAATACCAACCCCTGCTCTTTCTCCTCCTCCTCAGCTTGCTCAAAGTGCAGACAAGGAGAATGAAGACCTTTATGATGATCCACTTCCACTTAATGAATAGTAAATACATTTTCTCTTCCTTATGATTTTCTTAATAGCATTTTTTCTCTAGCTAACTTTATTACAAGAATACATTATATAATCCACATAACATACAAAATGCGTGTTAATCAGCTGTTTATGTTATCAGTAAGGCTCTTATTAGTAGATAATAAGAAGTCAAAAGTTAGACACAGATTTCTGTCTGTGCAGGGGTCAGCACCCTATCCCCAGTTGTTCAAGGGTCAACTGTAGAGTCAACTACAAAAATCCAGTCTTTTGCTTTTACTAACACTCACTCAATATTTAGGGTGCTAAGTACATCTTTCCAAGCAGTGCAAAAGAGATGAAGGGCCCTGCTGTTAACCCATGTGCCAGGAATACCAGCGTTTTCTTCCTCCCCACCACGCATCCTGCTAAGGGCAGCCTTGGCCTTAGCAGTCCTGGAGGAAGAGCCCTCTCGTGCGAAGCCATCTCTGCCTGCCTCCAGCCACACCTGATTGGGTCCTGGTACAAATGGAGCAAATTGGATTCTTTCCCACAAATTTAGTATTAAAATACAGAGGCTGAGGCCTCAAGAACTATAAAGTCCTAGTCTATTCTCATCACTCAGGGATTCTGTATTTTCAAATCCTTCTAAAATTTATTTGCAGCCACAAAATCAACACTCAAGGTAGTTTCTTGATCATATGAAGATGTGCACATGGCAACAAAACTTTTAGTCAATGATGTCCACACTCCCACCTGAGCTCAAATAAGGGGACACTCTTGTTTCAGTCCTCATACTGTAAATAAGTGTCTTTTACAGTCTACTTAGTGCCCCAGCTTTTGCACTTTTGTGGCTTTTTTTCTTTCTTTCTTTTTTTTTTTTTTTTTTGGTGATTTCACTGTTTAAAATGGCCACCAAGTGCAGTGCTGAAGAGCTATCTAATGTCCCTAAGCACAAGAAAGCTGTGATGTGCCTAAAGGGGAAAGTATGTGTTAGAGAAGCTTCACTCAGGCATAGTTACAGTGTTGTTGGCCATAAGTTCAATGTTAATGAATCAACAATATGTATTAAAGGAGGTGGTGTTAAACAAAAACACAAGCACAACAAGTCTATTATTGATCAGTTGATGAAACGTTATAATGAAAGGCTCATGGCAACCCAGCCCTCTATTTTCCCTATAAGCAATTGGTTTAGTGTTTGACAATTTAGTGTTCATGGTAGCTTTATACAACATAACCACTGTGAATAATGAGAATGGACTATAAACTAGGCAAGCCAGGTAGAAGCAAGGAAGCTTGGCTCACAGAGAGTGCTAAGGTACAGATGCTCACATTGGTAGGTGGTTGGAGACTAGAGCCTGGGGAGAGGGAAGCGTGGATAGAAAAACTTCCTCATCACCTTCCTGCTCCCATGCAGCCAGCTATGCTTTCGGAAGCTGGTTTTGGTGAGATTCCCCTATATCCAACAGCAAATCTGCATACATCCAAGCAAGCTCCAATGCTTCTCTGTTCCTTGAGTGTACATTTCAGCTGACTAAAACTACCCCAACATTGCCATTAAATACTTTGTAAGATCTATAAATTAATTCATGCATGAAAAGAAAACATCTGTCAGATTATAACAGCATTCTTGTCCTGAGTACTAATAAAATGGAAGAGAAATTTAGCAGATAAAGTTTTAGATCCTGATCAACCACATGCTCACGTGTATTCCTATGCTCTGGAATTTCTAGTTACCTTTATTTCCTTGGAGTAATCTCTATTTAATACTTTTCTTTTTAAAAAAAAAAAAGGTATAAAAAGCATTTATTTAAAAGTTTCTCTATAGCTTTCCACTAAAGAAATATCGTCTCTCTTTCGTGCTTGATCTTGGCTAAAGAACTGAACAAGTTGGTTCCCTCAGGCGGAGCATGTTTATTTGGAGAATCAAAGGTCACCTGACATCAGAGCTAATCGATAGCCTTTTGATTCGATGGTTTTACAACAAATACAAACTTATTCTGCTTTGCAGAGCTATTTTCATTCCTTTGCTCTTCAGGATAATTTGTACCCAGTGCTCAAGATCAAAGCAAAGCAGAAAAGGTTCAGAAGGAATCTAACATGCTTCCTCATTTATTTACCTGTTATGATTAAAGAAGTAATAATTTCTACAATTTATAGAATGACTACTCTTCACATACATTATTGACAGTGTGCTGGACAATTTTGCAAGGCCGTTGTCATGGACACCATTTTAGACAGAAGGAAACTGAGGTTTCACAGATTGAGAGTGGACAAAGCCTCAAGTCTCACGTAGAGGCAAAGCTGGGATTAGAACGTGTATCTGTTTAGCTTCAGAGTTGTACTGTTTTCACTTGGCTGTGTTAATTCACCAAGGAGATGGATCAAGGAAATACAGGGAACACAGTTTCCACAAACTGAAAGATAAAAAACATATAACATTTCACACACCTGCACAAAGATTTCTCAATTCAACACAATCTGTGATATCTATCCTAAGGACTGGCATAGAACACAGTAAACTGGCCTACCCATTCTCAGTGACGCTTGTCATCCAGTGACATATAGTATTGTCATCCTAATAACAGGAGACCCAAAGCCCATGCCATGGACACTCCTGAGCTGCAGTTGGCCTGGCCTGAGCCCCGTGACAAAGGGCATCTCCACCACCCACCAGCTTTCCTCTCCCTTGAAGATGGGTTGGTCTCCACAAGATTATTGCTTTTATGGGTGTGAAAGGGTAAATCTGGAACATCCAGTTTCACAACACTTAACTTGTAGTTGGCAGAATTGTAGTAAATAGGGCAAATCTTACTTGTTTTCAAGAATAAATACATTGTGCTTTATACACACCCAAAAGTGCATGGCTTGAATTATATGCAAAGTACAGACACTAGAGCACATACAGCTGGAAATATTTGACCCTACAGTAAATTTAGCATATTTGGTTCAGTGCATTTCTATTACAAATATATGAAGTGTTTATGTAACCCATCGATGGCTATTACAGCATCAATAAAACCCAACAAATGGCAGAGTTTTTGATACAGCCTAACTGATATCCATGCATGATATCTCTATTCATGGTATCTATTCAGCCCAGTGCTTTTTGGAAGTTCTTCTCTGTCTTCAGTTTCATGAATTGCATGTGTGTCTGGTGATCAATGAGTAGACAAGATAAATGATATCATTCTACAAGGGGAAAAAAAGCAAATGAGATCAAATACATGCATGTAAGTTCTAGCAGTAAAGCTACAAGGTGGTTTCTGCAAATTTGCCTTGCAACCACAGACAGTCACCCTACTGTAAAAATACTTCTTACAAAATAATGTGACTGATCGGCCTTACTCACTTCTCCTTGCCAGTGAACATCAGGTCCAAAACATCCTCTGCCCTCTCTTCAGAAACAGATAATACCTGTTCTTGTCATAAGACTTGAGCCCCGCAGACAAGCCGCCACGCTCCCTCGCTCAGATTTCTTCATCTGGGAAGATGAAGTTGCCTTTGGCAGAGGATGGATGTACCATCCCCCAGAGTCTTAGGAATTTCTGTGGAGTCCCCAAATAACCACTTCACTCTTTCCTTCATCTTTTAACAAAATAAAATGTCCTAAAGCAATCGTGCCAATAGTTTTCTAGAATTGCTCTGACCAAGATTTGATGTTTAGCCTCTAAACTTGATATTGCAAAACCTCATTTACTAATACAGCTCAACACTCTACTGCTAACTGTCCACACCAATTCCTACTGCCCCCAGGCAAGAAAGAGCTGCTTTACATAAGCAGTTTCTAACACGAAGACAACTGCTATGTGCACACACTGCGTACCACCTCCCACTCCAGTCTGAAAAGATCGTGGCCATTTCTTTCCTCCATTTCTCTCCTCTTACTTTTTTTTTCCTTAACTCCGGTATATCTGCCTAATCATCTGTCAGGAAAAGGGTGGATGCGCGCACGTTGGAGCGCTCGGGCCAGGGCAGCTGAGCTGGCCACGTGGAGCCATCCTCTCCAGACTGCGGCTCTGTCCCCTCCACAGTTTGGACTGAGTTTGGACCACGCGTATTCCAGGCACAGTGATATATTTTGGCTCAGTGACTGTGTGAGTTACAACATTTGGGATTGTTCCCAAATTGTCCAAAAAGGAGAAAGTGTGAAAATTTGTGGCTGCAAAATAAGTAAACAGTTTGAAGCAAACCCTATTTATTGCTTTGGTTTTATGGAGGCAGATAAAGTGGGGCAATTATTTACAACTTCACTAAACGGGGAGACCTCAAAGAAAGTGATGGGCAAAGTTAGCTCTGCCAAAGCCGAATTTTCAGTTCCAGGGAAATGAAGGGTTTTTAAGATGAAAATTATAGTTGAATCATTGCACTTCAATTCATGCATTTATTTGTTTTAACTTCCTCATTTGTGAAATACAATCCCACCTTCCTACTTAATGGCACTATAAAATCATCAGTGAAACACGGAAAATTTGAATTATCTGTGCACATCTTGTACTGCAGTACATAATGGAGGAAGGAGGGGTGGAAATCTGAAAGCAGCCATAGGCTAGTGGGACCAGAAGCCATAATCACTAGGTGTTTGTGAGGAACAAATCATCCTGTAGACAACTTGATTGCTTTTTTGACAGAATTACAAGATTTACAGGTGAAAGCAATGTAGTTGATGTCATATGTCCAGAGTGATGATTGTAATACACTCGATACAGTTTTGCACAAAAATCCCACTTGCAAAATACATTTGTGTACAACAGGACAGTCACCAGAACAAAAACCAAGGAAAGACCACCAATGAGTGAGTGGAAACAGACAGTACTGTCTCCTTGGTCCATACTTTCAGCCCTGGCTTATGACAACAACAAATAATATTTGATTTAGAGTTCAAAACTCTGTTTAAAAACTAACCATCAAAAGATTGTCATGCATGTTGGTCTTGTTGAATATCTAAAATTTTGTAAACTGTGCAAAAAAAACTGGATCAACCACAGCTTCATGAGCAAAAGCTAAAAGTCGTGATGTAAAAAAACACGGTGCATCCTTCCTGAGCTATGAAGCAGTACAGTCTAACTGATGTGCTGGAAGCCTTCACTAAAAAGTGACTCACAGTGACATGTAGTGCACATGGCATTGCACAGGAGGAAATAACACAGTTTCAGAGTAGGGAAAGATGTAGGAAGGAAACCTGACTCTAAGTCAATTATCTGATGACAGGTCCAAGTTGCAGTAAGTATGTGCAAGGGGGTGAAAGGTGAGTTCACTCATCCCTCACCCCTGCAGTACAGACCCTCATCATAACATTCTCATGCAAGTGAAGTGTAAACACAGAACCAAACAGAAACAGCATACCTCAACAGCAATGTTGGCTACTAAAGTGTGTTCAAAATTCAGAGAAAGAATAATCTTCAATTTAGAATTCTAAAATCAGTCAACTTAGCAAGTGCAAGGGAAGAATAAGCACATTTTGAGACATGTGGGGGACCTGGGGATAGAATTCAACACAAATGGGGAAAAAAGTAAAACACATATCTCCAGTTAAAAGAGGGTTATACAAGAAAGGAAATGCAGTGCTAGTATACTACCTGGCTCTGCAAGGAACAACGTGCATGTCCTAACAGTGTTCCTGTCTGGAAACATTGTGATAGGAGGTGTGGGTACTGGGTGCGACAGAGGTGAGGGGTTGCTAATGGGAGCTCATTCATCAAAACAGAAAGGAAGCAGATCATGCTTAAAATGAACAAGTGATGAATCAAGATTATAAATACATGGAGGATGTAAAAACAAGAATAACAGCAAAAGGAGGAAACGTCTACAAAGGCTCAAAGTGATGGGTCCAGGGAGTGGAACTGAGGGCTGGGGAGCGGTTGGCCAGGGGGTTGCTGGGTTTGTCATATGCCTTTACTTCTCTTCCATTTTATTTAAATGTGCATGTGTTTTTTGGATAAAAATAAGTATTTAAAACGAACATCATGGCCTAACTCAGAAAGAATACAAAGAGAGAGACAGAGGCAGAGACAAAGAGAGACGGAGAGAGAGCCAGCAGTAAAACACCCCACGTGTGTCTCGACATCGTCAGGAGCGGAGGGTTTCAGCTCTGTGGGCCCAGGTGCAACACAGTCTCCCAGACCGTGAAGTGCAGACCCAGCCAGACTGGTTGATTCTAATAGACAGAGAAGGTGGAACCAATGAGGTCTTCAAGCTTTGAATCCTGGACTTCTGGGAAAATATTTGTACCTGGGGTTTTAGATAGATAGATAGATTTGTTTTCCTAGAAATAATACCACGCGTGAGCGACTAGTGAAAATAAAAACTAATTGTAATCGTGTCACATGTATGGGCACTTCCGCTGTATGCCAGATAGTGACGAGAGCACCTCACACAAATTCATGCCTCAGGCCTCACAGCAGGCCCTGAGGTAGGTTTTGGGGTCATCCCCTGTGCAGTGGGAGCTGGTGGTCCCCACACACACTGCTGGATGTCACGACTGCTAATGACTCAGAGATATTCCCTGTCTCCCAACTGCCCTTGACAAAACAGAAGCCACTTTTCCTGGGAGGCTATTTTCATACACCGCAGCCCCCGCAACAGGCAGCCACCAGCCTGCAGCCAGCTAACACAAGGGCACAGAGACCAGTCTCTGCCTCAAGTTGGGAACAACTTTGTACAGCATCTTGGCCTCTAGAGCTCCCCATGGAGTGAGGCAGAATGTAGACTCCAGGAGAGACCACACCTCCCCAGGCTGTTTTTTTCCCTCCTTCTCTTTCTCCTGGATGCTCTCCCTCAGCAGACCCAAGCCCACCCTATGCTCTGCTCCCACCAAACCTGACTTAAAATGGAGTTTATGGATGAGTAAATCTAAGCACCAAAAGTGCGGCAACTTGTGTTAGGACCATAACTCTGAAGCGACAGAGCCAGAATGAAACCCAGGCTGTCCACGTAGGAGCCAACCTGAGAGCTGCTGAGAGCCGGCTGAGAATGAGGGAGGCAGGGAGAGGGATGCAGAGTGCAGGTGGGGTCTTGTTCCCAGTCCCGTCAGCCCTGAGCCCCTACTGCATCCCGCCCTTCAGGTGGGCCAACCACATCAGGCCATAAACTGTCACTTGGCTACATATGGTCCAATTGAGTTTCTGTCACTTGCAACAGAGAATACTAAGACAGCATCTTCGACATAAAATAGGTAAGTTTGGGGGCAGGGGAGACAATTATCTTGTTTTAGAGACAAGATAATGAGTTTGTTTTAGAGACAAGATAATGAGTTTATTCCTGGACACATTTAGGTGGAGATGTCCAAGGAATGAATAAATTTGTACGATAGTCCTTTGCCAAGAGAAGGAATCGATGACGTGAAATGGAATTTAATCGCAGGGTGGACGCTGAGGCTTTGCATGCAAATGAGGACATGGGGGGAGTATTCCTGGGGTGTTGTTCAGGCTGGCATTTATTAGGTCTCCCAGGTTCAGTAGGTAAAGACAGAGGATGCTCAGTTATATATGAATTTCTTATAAGCACTGAACAATTTTAAGCATAGGTTTATCCCATGCAATATTTGAGACAAACTACACTAAAATTTTCTCCATAGTTTATCTAAATTTAAAATCTCACTGGGTAGCTTGTATTTTTTTTTTCTAGAAACTGTATTAGTTAAACACCTTCATAAGCTAAATAGTAGTTGAATTTTTGAGGCCACTAGATACCATTATTCTTTTTTACTTTTTTTGTAAAAAAAAAATGCCTTTCTAAAATGTTATGTACATAAAAAATGAGCATAAAATGTACATAGGTTATGAACGACAGTGACAGGACGGACACCCCTGTGCTCACTGCCCAGCAGTTTAAGGACAAGAGCACTCGCCAGAGTATGTGAAGCCCCGACTGCCTTCCCCATCTCATTATCGGTTCCTCCCACAAAATCAAACCCCGTCTTAAATTATCTGCTTAGAAGTCCCTTGAGTTTTCATCAGTTGTGAAATTTAACACCTGTGCGTAATACTACCTAGAGCATGCATACGGTACGGGGGTATACACACAGTATAGGGCGTATCACTGAAACCAACACAGCCACAATCCAGGCCAGGACTCGGTTCATGTCAGTGCCCGGGAGTTGTCAGTGAATTCTTACCCCATAGCTTTCAGCTCTCTCCTCCTGCAGAAAGCCACTATCTAGAGACTTCTAATGCACATTGTTTTCTTAGCTTACCATCTTTGTATATATTCCTCACTGACATAATTTAATTTCACCTGTTACAAAATTTATATAAATGCAATCATTTAAAGTATGTATTCCGTATTAATGTGCTAGGGCTGCCATGATAAAGTAGCACAGACCGGGTGGCTTAAACAGCAGAAATGTATTGTCTTACAATTCTGGAGGCTGGAAGCCCAAGATCAAGGCGGCGGCAGGTTTGTTTTCTCGGGAGGCTTCCCGCCTTGGCTTGCTGGCGGCCAGCTTCTCGCTGCATGCTCATGTGGTCTCCCTCTGTGTGGGCACATGCCTGTCCTAATCTCTTCTTATAAGGACAAGCACACCAGTCATATTGGATTAGGACTCCACTCCTTTGACCTCAGTGAACCTTAATTACCTCTTCAAAGACTCTAACTCCAAATACAATAGTCCCCCCTTATCTGAAGGGCATGTGTTGTAAAACCCCCAGTGGATACCTGAAACCACAAATGGTACCAACCCCTATTCATACTGTGTTTTTTCCTATACGTACATATGTAATATAAAGTTTAATTTATAAATTAGGCACATTAAGAGATTAACAATAATAACTAATAATAAAATCGAACAATTATAGCAATATACTGAAATAAAAGTTAAGTGAATATGGTCTCTCTCCCTCTCTCTCTCTCCCACTCTTTCTCTCAACATGTCTTATTGTACTGTACTCAGCAATTTTTCAACCATGGTTGACTGTGGGTAACTGAAACCACAGAAAGCAAAACCATGGGTAAGGGAGACAGTCACATTGGGGGTTAGAGCTTTAATGTATGAATCTAGGAGGAAAATTCAGTCCATAACATAATCTTTTGTGACATGTCCCCTGCTCCAAATGATATCTGTGAAGTTGATCCATTTTGTAGTTACACAACAAACAGTTGTAGTTTGTTCATTTTTGTTGCTATACAGAATTTCATTATACATATCCAAATAAATTTACTGTATCTATTTTCTCAGGTGGACATCTCAGTTATTTTTAAATTTGCTTTTATTAAAAAATACTGCTTTGTACATTTTTTCAGTGTGTACTCTCATGTACAAATGCAATAGTTTTCTGGATATATGTTTAAGAGTGGAACTGCTTAGTCAGAGGTATGGACATCTTCAAATACATTTAGATAATGCCAAATTGTTTTCCAAAGTTGCTTGAACATCCCACCCACATTGGGTGAGACCCTCTGCCCCGCACCCTCGCTAATAATATTGTCTCTGACTTCCTTTTATTTTTTTGCCAATTTAATGGGTAATTGTTTCTCATTTTGGTTTTAATTTGCACTTACCTGATTAATTATGAGGACAAGTCTATTTTAATATGTTTGCTAGCCACTTGGACATGTGTTTGGGAAGCGTCTACTCGGATTTTTGCCCATTTGTCTATCGGATCACCTGCTATGTTTTGCTTTTCTTATTGATGAATATGTTCTGGCCCTGGTCTTTTGTTGATTAGCTATTACAAATATCTTCTGTTAGAGTATGACTTATCTGTTCACTTTCTCAATGCAGGTTGAGTGTCCATTATCCAAAATGCTTGCAGCCAGAAGTGTTTTGGATTTCAGATTTTGGAATATGCCCACATACGTAATAAGGTATTAATATCTTGGCAATGGGACCAAAGTCTAAACACGAATTCATTTATGTTTTATACACATCTTATACACAAAGTATGAGGATAATTTTATACAATATTTTTAATTATTTTGGGCATGAAACAAAGTTTGCGTACATTGAACGATCAAAAAGCAAAAATGTCACTATCTCAGCCGCCCATGGGGATAGTCTGTGGTTGTGTGACATCACCTCATTCCTGACTCTGAATTTATATGCTACTGATAAGCACTCATTTTCTTACACTTATTCACACATAAGTACTTCACAATTTAAAAAAAAAAAAAAAAACCCTGACATACCATTAATGCAGTGAAGAAATAATGTGCTCACGGTAACCTAGCAGTTCCGCTGCATCTGCGTCAAACATCAGCAACAACAAACAACGGCACACTTTCAGCCCCCACTAGGATGTTGTGTTTTGATTAAACGGTTACTGTGCACTGTATTTTATTTTTTTAGGTGAAAAGAAACATCAGAAGCAGTTGAGGGACTAGGAAACATGTCCTCTAGGGAGGAAGAGGCATTTTGCTGGATGGATTTTTAAGATGTTTCCTCCAGAATCAGCTGCCTCGTTAACAGTGGTTTGTCTCAGAAGTCTCTCTTTGATTTTACGAACTGATATGATTTTTTGTTCTGTTATGAATGCATGCTGCTCTGCTCCTCCTTCAATAAATAAGCTCGTCACACACTCTCATCATGTTGTCTATAGGCACTTTTTTTGCAGTGTTAACAATGTCATCTTCATCACCCCTGTGATCACAATCACCTTGATTTGGCACCATTTGGGCTATTTCACCATGAGAAAATGAATGAAGACCTGGAACCTCATTACTGAGGTTAAAAATTTCTTTGATATCCACTTCTTCCAGCCCCCTGCAGATTCTGAAGGTATACTTTTTTGCATACATAAGGAGGTCAGATGACATTTTTTTCTCACTTGACATACGGAATCTTTCAAAGTCACCACCTTGTTCGTCATCATTGAACAGTCACAGACCAGAGTTTGTGGCAGACGTGCATAACTGTGTCTTCAGTCCTTGTGCTCTGAGCATTGACAATGGCATGTACATCATTCTTGATGTTGAACTCCTTTTGAAAACCTGTTACACCCACTCCTCTGCTCACTGCTGCTAGCATGCTGTTCAAGAAAGTGTTTTTATATTTACTCTTCATTGATCTAAGGATACAATGGTAACATGGCTGGAATAATGAAGTCACGTTGGGGGAAAGTACACGGCACAAACATGATTTTTTATGAGGACTTCAGCTGGAGGATGGGCAGAACAGTTGTCAAGGAATAACAAAATCTTGCAGCCAACATCCAGTCCAGCTTCCCTGCAGTGAGCATGAGCGGCTGGTACAAAATGTTTGCAAAACCAATCAGAAAAGGTGTCCCTGGTGATCCATGGCTTTTTGTTAGAATAATAAAGGACTGGTAAGAAAGTCAATCCTTGAAAATAGCAAGGACGCAAGCTTTGCCTATCCCAGCAAGTTTACGCTTATGAGTGCCTGCTGCACTGGCACACGCAGCATGGTTGTTCTGTCCTTGGCATCCTGAATTCCTGGAGGGCCTGTCTCGTCAGCCACAGTCAGGGTCTTTCTGGGGCAATAAACCCAAACAGTGATGTTTCAACAGCAATACCGACTTGTTCTAACATCATATTTTCATCACCTTTTTTAACTTTTAAAATGAACCATTTATTAAATCAGACTGTTATTCTTAACAGTTATGTAAGTTACATGTATGTTTAAGTCAGAGTATTTCTCATGGAAAATTTGTAAACTCCTATAGGCAAGCAAAATTGTACCACACAATATACAAATGGGAAGAGGGTACTGCTAAACATTCAAATGAGGCAAGTATTTACAAAACCATAAAACGATAATTTTTTAAAAATCAAGCATTCCTTTAAGAGAATTCAACACTACAAGTGATGACCTTGGAAACTCATCAATGAATTTCTTCACTGCTTCATGATCAGTAGATGCTTTATCACCAAAAAGCTTTAAAAATTTAAAGTCACGTCTTTCCTTAAATTTCTGCAACCAGCCTGTTGAATATTCACAATTCCCTTTGACTTGCAGCTCATCATGATAGATCCTTGCTTATTTCACGATCAGCCAATCTTTCAATACACAATCGAGATCTTCATTTTTCACCTCATGCCACGTTTTCTTAATTTTTCATTAACTTCTGTTTATCACTTTCGGCACAGAACTTCAACAGATCATCCATGGTGATCATTCCAACACCATGGTCTTCTGAAAGACATTTCACACTCACACCGCTGTCCGGTTTCTCCAACAGCCCAACATTCTGTGCTATACAGAAACATAAATGTTTCCTCTTTTTCCAGTCACAGTTACCCACAGTGGGATCTGCATGCCTCTTTGACATTTTCAACAGTAGCTTTACACCAGAGAGTAGAGAATAAGCAAAAAAAAAAAAAAAAAAAAAAAAAAATGCAGTGAGGAAGACACGTGGGTCTTGGCCCCACACATGTGGGCATCGTGGGGAACCTGCCATCAGCACGTCCAGGCTGCACACGTGCCATTTCGTCACCTTTTGTGGGCATGCTTGCATAGACGATCCTCATCCTGTGTAGAAAGTATATATCACAGCAGAAGGGGCCCAGCAGGGTCTTTTTTTTTCCCTTGGGGATGCTGAATAAAGTGTTGTGTATCTGTATGTTGACTGCACCCTGTCACATGAAGCCGTGTGTGGAATTTTCCACTTGAGGTATTATGTCCAAAATGAGTAGAAAAAATTTTGCCTTTTCTTTGATCTTAGATATTCTATCTGGAATACCTTCCTTTCTGCTTAAAGCATGTCTTTTAGAATTTCTCTTAATTTGGGTATCCTGGCATCAAACTCTCTCACCATTTGTTTTTCTAAAAATAAATTTATTTTTTCTTTATTATTTTAAGATATTTTATTGGATCACAATTCTAGACTGACAGTATTTATTTCCTAGAACACTGGTGTTATACCACTGTCATTCTCCTCATAGTGTTACTCTTAAGATAACAGAAACAATTCTATTATTCCTTTGGGTATATGATTTGAACCTGGAATCTAAAGCAAGTGGTTTTATACTGCCCTTTTCACAGGGTATTGCTATTCTGAGCCTCAGGTTATGCAAGGCAAGCAATTTTAGACCCTGACTCTGTAAGGACCCTTCATCTAATCTCAAACCCCTGTATTGACATTGGAGCCGTGCACCTGCCCGGTGTCTGGACATCTCTGGCTCTATGCACTACCGTATGCAGCACCAGTTCACCTGCTTACTGCTATATCTTTTTAGTACTGGCTTTCATTCTGGAATCTTCAAGGTTTCCTTTTTTCTTGGAGCTTGGCTATGTATTTAATTTCTGTGCTTCTTATACTTTTACTTCACTAAATTTTTATTAGATTTTACATATCTAGATATTTGTAGAAGGAGTGCTCTATGTTAACTTTGCCAAACATGATGCTAGAACTAGAAGAACCAATGCTGGCAATGTTTGTCTAACTTGTACTTAAATTTTTTCGGAGCATAGCAATATGAAAAGCTCCCCAATTAATTCAGTGACACTTATATAAGCCTGTTAAATTTTTTAAAATTGTACTCATGAAAAAAGGAGAAACTACTGGCCAATTTCTCATTATCAATAGAGATTTTTTTCTTAGCAAATTTAGTCCAGTAACATGGCCAATGAATAAAACAACATTATCAAGTAGAATTTATTCCAAGAAAATAAGAATAGTTTACTATTAGGGAACATATTAATACTATTCAACACATTTCAAAGAATAATGACTTGACAATAATTATGGGATAACAGTAATTTTTTAAATTAGGATATTAAAAGTCCATGGAGAATAGTTACATTTTTGTGCCCAAACTATATGTATCTATATACAAAAAAAGCCATGATAAAAAGTCAAATTGTTATAGTGTCTTTTTCTTAGTGACAAGACTATAAGTGATTTCTGTTTTCTATTGTATTTTCATGTGTTTTCCAAATTTTCTGCAATAAAGTAGGCATTACTTTTAATATCAGAAAATGCTGATATGATAATAAAGCCTAACTCGGCTGTTATCCAGGCAAATCTAACATCTCCCTCTGGCAGGGGGGAACCGTCACGACTGCCCCCTCTTCTAATCTGGTTCCCCTGGCAATTTTCACAAAAAGACCTTTAGGGATAAGAACTGTCACACCCAAACATCATGATCTCTCTCAAACTCATTTTATTTTTCAAATACTTTCACCTGCTTTCAAATACTTTCACCATCATTCATAATGTCTATCAAATTAAATGCTCTCATTTTAAATGCCAGTTTCTCCACTCCCGCCATTAAGATATTCCTATCTAACAAAACATAGAAGGTCTTTATTCTTTCTCAATTTCTGTAGCCCTGAAATCTCACCACACAGTTTGGTATTAGATTAAATAATAATCTGTAATCTTTCCTAGTTACTCAACGCATGTTAATCCTGTCTCCAAAACCACTTTGTGCATACAAAAAAGTACAAACTTTTTCATTGTTCTCATTTAATTCATTTATTTATTCTGTATCTCAGTGACTAGCACATTCTGTAATTCAGGATACAAAACCGGTAAAACAGGTGCTAACACCAGCTTGTTGGCTATCAGTGAGGAAACAGCACTTTTAAGGAAATAAATTTTTAAAAAATTAAAAACCCATTATCTGGCCTTCCACTATAGTACGATGATCAGCAAAAATAAGTTTTAAGAGAGAAATACACCACATAACTGTGTGTACCTTCAATAAAATTAAACAGACTTTCTGAAAATCAAAATGTAAATAAAGCATTATCACCTTTTCACTTTGGATTTTAGAAGAGTTAGGGAGAGAGATAATAACAGAGAAATGAAAGTCTGTTGAACAACAGAAGTGCAGACCTGAAGAAGAAATAAGAAAGTAAAGACCATGGTGTCATCTACGTAGTAGGTTGACGATGAATGTTTGAGTAAATGTATAAACCGAGGGTCCAGTCCATTCTTTGGAAGAACTTTACAACCCAAATAGATTGTAATTTGGATTTTCTTCTATTGAGTTATCTGATTACGTGCTTTAGTTATTCGACTCATCCTGTATGTTTGGGCCACCTAAGCTGTACCCCAAATAAAGACTGGACACTGATACTAGGGTTTTTCTATGAGCCTGAGGCTCAATGAATTAAATTTTGGAGTTCCTATGTTCACGTGTGGCTAACGTCAATACCCATCACCTTCCCGTTCACGTTACACCCAAGGACCCCACCATCACCAAGCTCCACACTGCTCCCGAGCCCAATCTCTCGCACCGCCCACTCTCTAATAAGATGAAACCTCATGTCTAAAACTCCCCGTAAGTTTTCTCTTTCTTCCGTTGCTTTTCTTCTATTAAATCACATTAACAGTACAGCACAACATAAAAATCACAGCACTAAAATCAAAGAGCTGGAAACAAACTGACCTAATACATAAGCAAAAGATGTGATTTCCTAAGTTAAAAGAAAAATCCTAAAAAATCACTTCAAATTGTGTCACTTACCCTGAATTTAATTTTTCCTTTTCGTATATATATTTTTTCCAGTTTGTTGAAAGTCAGTGGTAGAATCTTTGCAATATGATTGGACGAGATGTGTGCAGTTCTTCCCTTGTTGATTAAATTCTCTGTTCTAGGGCACCGGAACTAGTTCTAGGTGCCTCCTTCAACGCCCAGACTATTGCACTCATAATGCAGGGGTGGTACATTCTCCAGCAACTACAGGGTGCCCCATATTGCTAATGGAGAATCCTCGAAAACTAGGGGGAAAGCAAGGAGTCCTTCATCAGCCCCTCAGAGAGTTCGTATTAAAAACGTCTATAGTTTTCTTTTCTAATCTGTTTGCAGTACTTTTCAGGCACTTATCATCCCTCAGGAATGGGGTGAATCAATGTCTCCCCAACTTGGTCATCTGTGTAATTTTTGCCCATCATTTTTGCCACGTCCACATAGCACTCAAACTATTATTTACTTAACAGGTTTCTTTCTATCTTTCAGGTTTTATTTAAGGTTGATTTAAATTGAGTCTCCACATTCAAGCTGTCTTGCCATTTGGCATTATCACTTACCATAAATAGAAGGTAGCAATACAAATAAATGCATAACCAGCAACCCCAGCAGCACCCAGCAGCACCTGGCAAGCCACACGGTGTGTCCAAAGAGAAGAATAGTTTCCACAGTCACAGGAAAATGGCTAAAGAAATCATCCAAAAGGACAAATTAATATTGCTATCAAACACCTCCCCCTCCTGCTCACATCCCCCCATTCTAATGTTCTTCCCGCCGTGGAGATTAAGTGAGAATGTACTTATGCACAATAAGTATAAGAAACACCAAGGGCCATAAAGTTTTGAATATTATTAATACTATTCTTTTCTGATCACAACAGGAAAAATCATTAAATATCAATGATATTTTTCTCCTAATCTGTAAAATTAAGTCATATCATGAGTACATACCACTTTTAATACAGTGTTAGTTCACATAAGTATTTTCACTTAGTAACATTACACACATATATAGTGTTTCTGTATATTTTACATGCTACGTTTCACACACATTCTGATACAATTGAATATTTGGTTCATCTCTGCTCCTCCCTTCCTCGGTCTCTTCCCTCCTTTCTTTCTAACCAAGGCCTACTTATCACTCTTTTGAAAATTGAATAACTGAGGCAGAAAGGTTAAATGGCTGACTTGCAATTTACTGTGAGTTACATTCACAAAAATCACATGAAATGTAGGCTCAAAATGGAACCATTAGCCCAGGAGACATTGGGTTACCTGGACAGTAAATGAGAAAAGGGCTCAAAACGCAATTTAATTACGGAGAGGAGTAAATCGTTATTTCCAGTGGAAGCCCCATTCCCCGAACGTTAACCAAATGGACTAATATTTAATCAGTTTGGTGCTTCCTAAACAAAATGGAAACATACAGACATAGAGTGCTACAGGAGAAAAATGTGCCATTATTCCACATAAACCCAGAATAATGATCTGTCTTCAACTTCCAGTCTTTACTTTTCCACTTGATAATGTCATCTAATAATTCCTTCCCACAGCACTGTATTTGAACCTGGGAAGCTGAATATGTGGATTTGTTCTTCCACTTATTAGTTATAGGCCCCTGGAACAATAATTTAATTTTTTGCATGATAATTTACCCATATTTGAAATGAGGACATAATATCTACATTAACAACTTCAAAAAGTTGACTACGAGAATGGTATATATGAAATAAGTTGCCAGTACTAATTTACCAGATTTGAATATTAGAAATAGTCCTAAAATTATGATAATTGAGGGAGGTATAGTGCCTATAAATTTAACAAAGTACTTATTTATCTCCTACTAAAAGTAAGACATATGATAAAGATAAGGAAGACAGTGACTTCTGCTTCCAGGTATAAGTAGCTGGTATCAGGACAATCCTTCCAAGAACAACTATAAAAGCTGAATGAAGCACCAGGAAACACCAATGTAAAGGCATTCAGGAGCGACCAAGGCAGCCAGGACTGGAGAGGTGAGATGCCAGAAAGAGGGAAGGAACCTAGAGGGTTGCCAGTTCTACCCACTGCTTTATTTCCAATCACTTTGCCAATCTGACAACTCTGCCAGAGCCTAAGGAAGAGGCAGAAACCAGTGGCTCTAAATGTTCACCATCCTGTAGGTGACTTCCAGCTCATGCACATGTGTCTACCTGGATCCCTGCAGGCATCCCCTGCAATGGCAGAGCAGCCACTGGGCAGGAAATAAAAAATATATGGCATTATGTGTTGAATAGCATCTCCCCAAAATTCATGTTTATCTAGAACCTCAGGACGTAAACTTACTTGGAAATAGGGTCTCTGCAGGTGTGGTTAGGTAAATTAAGATGAACTCATACTGGATTACAGTGGGCCTTAAGTCCCAGTGTCCTTATGAGCAGAGGCGAGGACACAGAGAGACACACAGAGGGAAGGCGACGTGAAGGTGGAGGCAGAGACTGGAGCGATGCCTCTGCAAGCCCGGAATGCCAGGGAATACCAGGACACACCGGGAGTTAGGAAGAGGTAAGGTGGGATTCAATTCTCCCCTAGAGCCATCAGAGGAGACATAGCCTGATGCCACCTTGATTTCAGAGTTCTGGCCTCCAGAACAGCAAAAAAAAAAAAAAAGTGCATTTCTGTTGTTCTAAGCCACCTAGGTTGTGGTCATTTGTTACAGGAGCTCTCAGAAACCAATATGCATGATGTGGGTCTCAAATGAGGTGCTGCTGGTTGGCAGCTTTACAAAGCTACCTGAAGACTGTGCAGAGAAGGTTACCAAAGGAGCAGGAAGAAAGGAGAGACATTCACAGTGGTGCCCAAGAGAGATCCGAGGCACTGGCCCACCCTCTCATTTCAATGTTACGCTCTACTGCCTTGCAGCTTAAACCTGTCACTCGGCCAAGATGGTTCCTCCCCCGTTTTCTAAAACCAGGGCCTATTCCACCAGACTTTGCTTGAGCTGCAAGCCCTCTCTCTACGATTCCAAATCTCACCCAGGCCTCCCAGCCAAGTGAGGTTACACAGCCTCCCAAAACATTTCACAGCTCATTGAACTCCCACTCCTCTAAAACCATTATTCCCCCATTTTACATAGGAAAACACTAACCCAATGATTTGCCCAAGGTCAGCAAGATTAGAATCTCACTTCTCCTGTCTCCATCAAGAGAGTGTGTGGGTAGCAAAAACATATTTTCTTGAGCAAGTTGTTTTCCAGGGACAGGAGTAATGACTGGCCTCCTGCTTCTCCCTTGAGCGGAGGAATGGAAATAGATCCACTTTGGCTGCCACATGTCTTTCATGATACTGAATTGTATTTCATTGTCAGTGATTTCATTTGCAGCAGCAAAACTGGTCCTCTACTGTGCATCCGACTTGTCACTAGTTATGTACAATATTATTGATTTAGACATTGACCCTAGTATTCACTAGGGCTCCTTTATTCTAATGGTTTGTTTAGCTTTATAAATTGATTATTTTGATAGTTTTGTTGTACTAATAAACTTTTCACACCGAGTGAAAATGGGGTTGCTATAATTTCATTACCAAGCCCCCGCCCAGTGGACTGCATTGAGTTGGGTGCAGCCTGCAATATCTGATAATATATGGTTATTGAGGAGCTGTATGCTTGGGTTTTGATTTACAGTAATTTTATAGTCTGTTATTTGCAGAGTTTATTATGTTCCTGGCAGTTAAACATAAAGCCATAATTTACAAAGGGAAGATTTAGAGTCTCTAGCCTTTTCGATTTTGGACAGGATGGTTGCTGGAGTTACATAAACTCAGACATTATTGATTCCCGTGGAAGGTAAGTCTGCAGATTTTACTTAGGTTTAAGCCCCGCCAAAGTCAATTATCAGAGGAAATTTCATGAATTGCCAAGTATTATTCCTTTTTTTCTCCATCTTTCTTCAAAAGGGTTTATTGACCATTTACTTAGTTTATTTTTCACTGGCCTCAATCCTTTGAGTCTCAGAGTAAGTGCCTTAGGTGAGTTTTCTTACCAAAATACAACACCTACTGTCACCCTTTAATATGCATCGATATTGTCTTGTGTGAAAATGCCTGTGGGACACCCTTGAAGCTCGGACTTGGGGGGGAGGGGGAGCAAGGACAACATACATAACCTAAACATCTGTCCCCCCATAATATGCTGAAATAAAATAAAAAAATAAAAACACTGCCATATAGAGTGGGAAATATATGTCTAAGAAGTATTCTTAAAAAAAAAAAAAAAAGAAAATGCCTATGGGTTATATTTTAAGGTATCTCCCCATTCATTTACTGGTGTTCTTTCAGAGAGTCTATTTGTCTTCATTTTTGATACTATTTAAATGTTGCCTTTCATTCACATAATCTATACTTGAATCACCTTGTTCAAAACAACAATGAAATATTTTAATTTACAAACATTATTGAGCATATAGCATATGCCATGCCTGGTGATTGCTGCCTGATCCTCGAGGGCACAAAGATTTAGAAATATAACCCCTGCCATTGAAGAACTCACAGTCTAGTGAGACAGCAAACATATAAAAAAATAATTAAAATTCATCATGTGTCAGTTAGGAGTAGGTTCCAATAGTGGCTTATTAAAATAAAAATTCCCTATTGCCACCAAAGACCTTAAGGACTCACACTACTTCTAGTTCACCACTACTTCTAGTTCACCCCATAATCTCTAGGGTACATCCCCTTATCTCCATGTTCCAAAGGAGCTGCCAGAGCTCCAGTGATCACAAGTGCATTCCAGGCAGTAGGATGGAGGGAGAACTATGAAAAAATACTAAAAGGCATGCACAAGCTGTCTTTCAAGTAAGGTTCCTAGAAGCTGTTAGTCAACACATCTGCTTCTATCTCATTGGCCAAAACTTATTCTGTGGACCACACATGCCAAGTATAATCTTTCCAATAGGCAGCCACTGGCCCAGATAAAAAATTAGGGATTCTATTTCCATTAAAAACAAAGAATATACAATGGGGACAACCATCATGTTAAACTATATGACATTGCTGATATCTGACTTTTGATCTACAAAAGAGTCAGCTTTACCACAGTTCACACACCTCAGAAGGCAGGCTTGTGCATGCAGAGATCAGTGAGTAAGCACTAATGCTGGAAGGTCTCAGGAGGCTCCAGAGAGGATGTTAGAGTTAATTTTGAAAGATGAGTTCCATTCACTAGACAGAGAAGGGAAGGGTGTACTCTGGGCATGGGGACAGATTTCTTGAACCACGGATTGTGGCTGCTTGAGCACTTACAAGCATTTGGGCTGCCTGGGGTTTAGGTGCGTGGGAAGAAGTGGATAGAAAGACTGCTGGGACCAGCCTGGAGCCTTTGAGCTGTCACACCATGGGGTGGGGACTTGGTCCTAGACTCCCTAGGAGTGTGACAATGGTATATTTATTTTTTAGAAAGATAACTCTAAAGAGGATGATAAATGAAAATAGCATTTCCACTATTTTTTTTTAACTTCCAGAAAGGGTCTTTTTAAATATTTGTGAGTGGTTTTAAGTCTGCACACAAAGGCAGGTTGCCATTGCTGGTTTTATTCCAAGCCTACTACTCTGTCCCATTTTAGCGAAGGAAGAATGATACAAAGCGGGTTGGCCACCATCCCCTCTCTTCCACTCAAACACGAGATCCAGCCTGGCAGCAGAGACCATCTGTCCCTGGATGACTCTGAGCCGACAAGGGGCAATCCTTGTCAGGGAAGTCCTTACGCTGGAGAGAGTCTCTCTCCAGAAAGCCAAGCTCCTTGCCGTTTGGGAAGACAGCTAGGCCTGCAAGGATCTGATGATGGCTCTGTGAGAAAGCCTTGCACCAGTTCAGGCAACGCAAAACTCAACATGGCAAATCTATCTTGTCATTTAGAGCTCAGCTTCGATGGTACCTCTCAGTCACTTGCTATCGCGTCACCATATTTTAAATTCTCTTCATAAGTCCTACTACTTTCTGCTGTTCCACTCATTTGCTTGCATGGTGAGCACTGTCCATCTCTCCCCAGCAGAATGGAAGCTCCGTGCAAGTGGGACATCCACTGTCTGCCGTATGCTGAGCTGTGTCTGCAGCTCCCAGAATAGTGCTTGGCTCATAGTAACCATGGCAACACCCCCAAACTATAAGGCTTGCTTCCTGCCATTTTCCTAATCAATCCCGCTCATTGACTAAAGATTTTGCTAACTGAGTCCAAGTCCTCCTCACCAACTAATCTTGCCCGCAGCCTGAAGGACTCCACGTCTGTGCAGACAAGCCACCGGCATCGCGACTGCTCATTTCTTTACCACCATCTCCACTTCCCTTTCTGCTTGTTAGCACCTGGAACCGCTCTACCACAAAATGACCTAAACTCCCTACCCTACCCCAATTTCCATCCACCAAATCTGCCTAGAAAATTATTCGGGGAGGGAGGATGAATCAAAATTTCCATTCTATCTGTGCCTGTGCTGAAGATATTGAATGATGCTAGAGAATACGTCACAACCTGGTATATTGGACCACTGGAAATCCATGGCCACACCTCCACTGCACACACAGCACAGGCACACAAGCCCACGTCCCGCAGTCAGCTTCTCTGTCCCAGGCTAGAGCACACCATCATCACCCACTGCAGCCTCACTGCTCTGCCTAAGCTCACGCCTGTCTCCTCCAATCAACTTTCC
>RJWJ010021063.1:9433-28418 GCA_004363605.1 Indri indri | reverse complement strand
CAAACAGTATAAAAGCAATTTATGTAACCAAAACATTTATACCCCCGTAATATTCTGAAATAAAAAAAAAAAGGTGTGTTTGATTCTATAATTGATTTTTCTCCAAATAGAACAAAGGACTTGATTGTAGGAATTACAGGGCACCCAAAGCAAGGTAAAGAGAATCAGAGAAGAAAGTGTTCCCAGACAGAGAGAGGATCTCTCCGGGTTGGCTGAAGGCCGAGCCAGGCCCTGTGATGAAAGTGCAGTGGCCGGGGTTGTGCCTGCAAAGCAGAGGCGGGCCGATTTAATGACGCCGGATGCCAGTGTTGCAAGACGCTTTGTGCCTTATGGAGCACTTATAAGTGCTTCATTTCATTTGTTTTGTCACTGCAATCCCACAAAACAGGAGGAGATGGGGTTGCTAATGCTAGGCTATGTTTGAATGGATTTTTATATAATTTGATACAGTTTGATAATTTTTCAGAAGGAAGGAAATACAAACCTGTTGTACAGTCTCTCCACATTCAAGATGGGAAAACGTGGGCTCGTAAGAATCAACTTCACCACTCTGAGGGGAGAAGGCATTTGACAAAAGAAGGGGTCTTTGGATATCAACGTTAAGCAATGGCTGGGGACTCTGGGAGAGAGCCTCTCTTTTGCCAGGTGCGTGGGTGACACTGTGTGCAATATCAGCTCTTGTGTGCATCATTCTCATGCATTTATTTATCCATTTACAAACGGGCATGGAGCGCCTACTAATTATCCGCCATTGTGCTGAGCTTATAAATAAAATGGTGAGCAAAAATGGACACTGTCATTGCCCTCACGAAGCTAGGAGCTTACATTTTTGCCATTATAATAGGTACATACTGATTTCTAATTGTGGTTGCAATTTAATTTAATTTCCCAGGTTACTAATGAAGTTGAGCACCTGTTCATATGGGCTGCCTCAAAATATCTTATGTGAGGGGATGAAATGAACACATTTGTGTTTCCATAAGGTCTCTCTGGCCCCGGCATGGAGAATGGATTGAGGGGAACCCATTAAGAGGCTGGTTCTGGCCGGGTGTAGTGGCTCACCCCTTAATCCTAGAACTTTGGGAGGCCGAGGCAGGAGGATTGCTTGAGCTCAGGAGTTAGACCAGCCTGAGCAAGAGTGAGTCCTTCTCTCTACTAAAAATAGAAAAATTAGCCAGGTGTTGTGGCATGCACCTGTTGTCCCAGCTACTTGGGAGGCTGAGGCAAGCTATGATGATGCTGCTGTACTCTCCCCAGGGTGACTGAGTGAGACTTTGTCTCAAAAAAAAAATAAAATAAAATAAAATAAAAAAAGAAGGCTGTCTCAGCAATCCAGTCCAAAGGGGTTGATAGCTCATGTTAGAGGCAGAGATAAGGGTACCAGACAAAGAGAAATTTGGGAGATACAGTTGAGAGCAGTGTTTTCAAATTCCTGAAGGTCTTTGGAGTTTGGGAATAAGAAAGTGGGATTCCTGGGAATGTTCTAGAACTCCAAAATCATAAATTTTTCTTAAAATACTTCCAAAATTCTTCATACTCCTTAATTATTATGAATAGCTGGAAAAATTGTTTCATAAATAAGAAGTAAGAAGAAGAAGAAATTGTAGGTTTAGAGTCTTTATAAAGAACTGTAACCTACAGCAATATTCAAACACTGAAAAATGCCAGCAAACATTATTGGACGGTATTACAATAACATGGTGTTCAGATCTCCTAGCAAGATTAATGACACCACACAGAATCAAAATTGCCAATTTTGAACTTAATTTGTTTGCAAAACTTGATTTGTCTTGAAACACCTCTCATAGGATTTGTATAAAGCATACTGTGTGTATAATCTTATTAAATTCATTTAACTTGCAAGAATGACGCCATTAGCAGCAGAGAGAGCTAGGGACACACACTTACAAACACAGCAATAGCTACAAGGGAAACTGGTTAGATTATGGCTGTCTTCAGGCTGATGTCTGGGTTCCTGGAACTGTCCACCTTAGCCTCTCCTTCTCCTTGTCAAATTTTCCTGCTCTTGTTTTCAGAGTTTGGGAACCAGAAACTTGGTCAGTGGATTCCTTCAAACCAGTAATGGTGCCGTGTTACTCGCTAAGCTTTAATTCTCAAAAGAGATTTATAATACTTGTTTTCCATTTTTCTGATTTCTTGACTGATTTTTCTCAAGATTGGGGAATTCTGAAAATTATAAATTTTCCAAGAAATACTGACAAGGAATTCCAGCATGGAAACACGGGGCTTGTGGGAGATTGGCATGGTGAAATGGTCTGGCTGAGAAGTAGCTGATGCATCTTGTGCCTGTTTTTATCTGTGTTCTCTCCAAATTGTTTGGTCTCCCTGAAACTGGTCATCGCAGGAAACCTGAGACAGGTCAACAGCTATCACAGCCAGATAGATAACCAATCCCACCCACCCCATTATCCAAAGTGAGAGCTAGATTTCCCAACGAGGCTCTCTTATTCCTCTTTTAGACATGTTGTCTAAATATTCCTTGATTCAAATGCTGAAAAAAATATTTTACTCCATCATTAGCTACTCCTAAAGATTAGGTGATTGACAACTTGTATGCCATGGCTGTGCCATGCTGAAGTATGCATGATTTAGAAGACAGGATCCAGACAAACACATTAATGTAGAAATAGGATGAATTGATGAAGGTTAAAAAAATGAAAATATAATCTGATTTTCTCAAGTAGCAATAAACAAAGTCCTGACATCACTAAACAATCTCAATCCTTTCCCCTTGTTTCCAGACGCAAACAGGTTTTCCCCAAGATGCAGGAAAGATTCAGAGCAAAGACGACAGCAGAGATTGGATTATTCCACCTACTGGCTGATGCTAGTGGCCACTGGAAGAGCCTCTAATAGCATCTTCTCCAGGTGTTTGCTCAGAACTGTGACATGGATGCTTATCAGGAATGCGTGGCTGCTAGAAGTTCTGAAGGTTATCCCTGGGCTGGAAAGACACTTTGCTACATTTACATTCATTTATTAGGTAATTATTAAGTCCCCTCTGGGCACTTAGCATAGTCCCTTTTGTTTTGGTGATTTTGTCATCGCTTTCCCCACTGGGGAATATTTTTCAGGCTGTGTAGGTATAAGAAAACTGGGAGGAAAATGAACACTGCAGAGAGTCAGAGGAATACAATGTTCTAGAAGAATCTTAAAGACCCATGGCTATTTATAGATCTTGAATAAATGGCCTTCCTTTGATTGGAAGAGACACTTCTAAAAGAACTTTTAAAAAAATAGGACATGAACATGATGGTGAAGTGGGAAAAAATTATCTAAGACCTGTCTCTCTGGCATAATTTTTTCTCAGGAAAAAAATCAGAATTACTGCATTACTGGGGCGATGGAATTATTTCAAGAGGTGGATGGTGGATCTTCTAAAAAAGCTTTTTTGAGGATAGGGCTAAAATCAAGGAACTGATTGATAGAAATTGGATAGGATCTATTGTGTTCTTAGAAGGCATTTTCTGCTGGGAGGACTGGGAAATACTTTTATAATTTTATTTAGTTGTGTTTTAATTGATTACTTGGCTGCAGTTCATTCCCATTGTGAGGAAATCAGTGAATTAAATAAGGATACAGAATGTCAGAGATGGGCAGTGAGAAGGATTTGGGGCCAGGTCTTAACTGACCTCATGGATGATGGACATAATGCAGATTATCAAAATCTGCCAATAATCTAGGAAAATCAAAGTTGACAAGAATATTCTAGAACACCGATTCCCAGCCTGTCCATTGCATCACTCCAAGAGTTTTGCAAAAATGTCGACACTTGGTTCTTAGCAATTCTAATTTAATTGGTCTGGGGAGTGGCCTGACATTAAGATTTTAAATGCTCCCCAGATAATTCTGATGTTCAGCCACGGTTGAGAACCTCTGATCTAAAAGGCTGGCCACGGCATGAATGAGGAATGGCTTTTTGTCCCTCACGATCTCTAGCAAGCCTAGGAAATCTAGAATGCAGACTTTTCTCTGGGGCACTGGTGAGGACGGACGGGGAAGATGCTGAGTAAGTGCTGCCTCTCCCCTCCGTACCCCAGCCCCTCCCTGTGCTAGATTTAAAATTGTGTCTGTCCTTGTTCACGAGTATTTCCCCTTCATCCAGGCAAATACTTAGCATCGGAGTAGTTGGCAGTGCAACCCCACAGTGATACAAGTAGTTCTTATTTTCTCTTCCTTTTCGTTCTTTGTTTTGTTTAGGTTTTGCTTTATGTTTGCCTTGATTTAAAATTTTTATGAATTTTATGCCAACCTAAAACAAATGGAACTGTCCCCTTTGCTTCCCAATCTATATAGCCGGTTTTGTGTAAGGGCGTGTTTCACACACTGAAACATGTTTTTGAAAACCATTGATATTTTCCCTTTGGATGTTGCCCAGTGGCCCCCAAGTGCTGTGCTTGTAACTGAAGTTCATTGTTAGAGCACCCGGCAGCCCTAGAACTGGAAGGCGTGACTGCCGCTGGAATAATGGGTTTTCAACAGAGGCTTTTAGACAGAGCCCCTCAAATTGCCTGCTTCCTTGATTTTGCACTGCTCCGTTGATGAGGACCCAAAGTGTGGCATTATTAGAAAGTGTGTCTTCCAGCTGGACAAGCCCTTGTACCTGCAGCTTGTCTGCATTTGGACTGTCCATGCTAAGAGCCTAGGGTTAGCCTGACATGAAGGCGAGCAGAGAAACAGCCACACAGGGAAACACGGGAATCCTTCTTTCACTATGGACTTAAATCTCTTGCCACCACCTGCAGCTCGACCTTGGCCAGGTCTCAGCTGACCGGGGCGGCATCCTGAGATATGAGGCTGGAGTCTGAGCTCCCCTGTTCATCACCCCACGGCTGCTGCCTCTCCCGCCTCCCTTTTCTCCTCCAACTGTCATCTTTTCTTGTTGGGCTGTGTGGGGGGTAGGGGTGGGCAGGGGGCTGCCTGCCCTTGGAGCGGTAGGCAGAGCGAGTATGTCTGCTTCTTGATCTTGAAATGGTAAAACCAAACCTCCAAGGACGCGCACTCCAGATGTTTGTAATTCAGACAAAATGCAGAGTAGGATTGGGCTGCCTGGTTGTGTCCTTGGCTGCTGGCACAACCTCAGGCACTCAGGGCTGTCAGAGGCCCTGGGGTCCCCAGGCTGCTGCTGGCCTGTGCAAGGGAATAGCCCCCTGGAGCCTGCTGTGTGGGCCCTTTTAAGGCTCAACAGGACAGGGCCCACCTCTGTGCCCTCCCCGACGGGGGCCAGCCTGGAGGGAGAGGATCAGGCTCAGTCCTGGCTACTGCGACAGCCAAGGAGCAACCTGCAGCACCAGCCCAGACCACCCCCAAATGCCAGATGACACCAATCCCTTTTGTCATTGAACTTGAGCTGATTTTGAGCAAGTTATTCACTAGCCATCCAACCTCTAGAACAGTGGTTCTCAAGGTTTCTGAGTCACCTGGTCATGCTGTGACCATACCTTTCCCTGAAGGCACATGCTACCTTCTGTGGTTTCACTGCTCCCTTGAGGGTAATGCCTCCACCTCTTGGGGAGACTACACTCTTTTTAGGGCAGGCACTGTGTCCCCTGCAGCCCTCGGGAGGCTGCTAGGAGCACGGTGGGACGCTGTCTGTCCATCCTGGCTAAGGGAGACCAGGGAAGTAAACAATCGCTCCAGCGGGCAGTGAGCCCCGACCACCACCGGGGGGCGATGAAGGATCGGCTGTGGGTGGGCTGGGCCCGCGGACACGGAGCACCGGCCGGACTGGGGAGCTGGCGCACGACACAGCCAGGGAGCAGGACCCGGAGAGGCTCTCCGGGGAGGTCCAGCGGTCAGAGAACTCAGCAGAGGAAACGGCCCAGAGCCAGACCCGTCCTAGCTTCCCACACTGTGGGTGTGTCCCCAGTCATCCCAGATGTGACTCTGGGGTGCCCCCAAATCTGAGGGGTGGGGTTTCTTCCAATCGAGCATGTCCCCTTTGTGCCACATTCAGCACTGATGCAGGGGGTCCTGTCCTTCCGGGCAGCCAACTTAAACCTGGCACAGAGCCCAGCCAGGGTCCTGGGGAGGGAAGATCGCACTTTCTAAGGCCTCAGGAAGCCAAGAAAAATACCCCAGAGCGGAGGAACCCACCGGCCCACCACGCTCTGCTCCGAAAGCTGGGGCTGACCACAGCCTTGGCTTCCTTGGCCGCCAGCGCCGGTGGTTTTGGGAACTAAGCCAGATGGGCTTTTATCCTGGTTGGTGTCCACAGCTTAGCTTCACTGCCCCACCCCTGGCCCTGCTCCCTGCTGGGAGCCGACTGGAGCCACTTCCTTCCCCTGGTGACCGACTGCAAATGCGAATGCGGCTCCCGGCCCCGCCCGCGCACAGACTCAGAGGAACCCCAAGGCTCGGGCGTGCCGGGGTTGATGCACAGAGGGCATTGCATGATTTTTCGGTAGCCATATTTCCTTTAGGCCTTGACCTTGGTGGGCGTGGGGGCAGGAGCCCACCTTCACACTGTGCTCAAGGTGGGGGTTTCCGGGGCCATCCCTTGCCAGTCACGGAGAAGCTTTTGACTGCACTTGGGAGGTCGCGCAGGGATGGGCGGGGAGAGAACGCACTGTGGACTGGCCCGGGTGGCTGCTGCTGTGGGCCCCTTCCTCTGGTGTCCTAAGGACATGCCAGGGAGTCTCCGTTTGCAGGACAGCTGCAGTGCGCCTCCTCGCACCACTTGGAGAAGGGGTGCTGGGAACAGCTTGGCGGCAGATACTGCTACCGTTTTCATTCTTGGTGCGCCCCGCCCTGGTGCCCCCTCCATCTGCCAGGAGCATGGGGGAGAGGAGGCCAGCCCAGCTTGGCGCTGCCTCGCCTGCCCTGCCTGGCCGCCTGCCCAGCGGTGCTCTCTCTTGCCCGCCTTGCTGGGCACCACCCCACCCCACCCCCCAGATCCTGCCTCTGCCCCTGCCCTGCCCTTGGCCACTAGTGTTCCTTTGGCCCTGTCTGTGCTTCTTGTTTCTCACCCGTGACTGATCTTCGGTGACATCTCCTCCTCTTTCTGGCCGTGGGCCCTGGAGCACAGAACCACGGGTCCGATTCTTTGTTAAATCGGTTTAGCAAACGTTATGAAGCGCTCGCATGTGCCAGGCACTGAGCTAGGTGCCAGCGTCTCTCACAGGGCTACACACTGGCAGATAAACACACAAATGAATACAAAGGTTATGCACTGTGATAAATGCTACGAAAAAAGTGAACGGCTCCTGTGATTGGGACCTACTTTCAGCACATGAGCGGGAAGTGGCAGTCGCGTTGAGCCCTAAAGGAAGAAGGTGCCCCAGGGCCCGAGCCCTGCCTGCCTCTCAGACAGCTGCACCCACTGCCATGTGTGTGGGGGGAGCATCTGGCAGAGGGTACAGCAAGTGCCAAGGCCCTGAGGTAAGACAAGCTTCCATTTCTAGAAACTGCTGCATGAGCAGTGTAAGTTCAGGGGTTGGTAGGAAAAGAAATACTGTTGAGCTTGACCTGTCCAAGCTGAACTGATTTCCCCCACCGGCCCCCGCTTGTCTCCCCCACTCAGTAAGGGAATTCCATTCTTTCACCGTCCAGGCCCCGGGTGCGTCCTCCGAGACCTCCCTCACGCTACCGCCACTCTATCGGCAGGGGCGGCCAGCTCCTCTGTCCACCCAGAATCCGACCACTTCCTCTCGCCTCCACGGCGGCCACCTGGTCCAAAGCCACCTGGAGCAGGCGGCGGCCCCCTGCCTGACCTCCGCCCACAGCAGCCGGAGGGATCCTGTGAAAACGTAAGTCAGATGACAGCCCCGCGGGCTCAAGCCCTCCCACGCGCCAGGCTCGTTCAGAGCGCAGCCCACCGTGCACGGGGCACACACCCAGCCTCTCGCACCGCCCTGCGCCAGCGCCACCTCCTGTCCGCCCCCACGCCCAGCGCTCGCCACCTCAGGGCCGTGGCGCTTGCGCGTCCCTCTGCTGGGGCGCTGCCCGCTGCCCGCCTTCGCACGCACGCCAGACGCCCCCACGGCTTTCTTTCCTAACGTCCTGTACGTCTCCGCTGCAATGTCAGCTTACTAAGGAGGCCTCTCGCCACCCCGGCTCCTCCCCCTCCTTCCTGCCCCCTCACGACTTGGGCACTTTCTGTTTTTCTCCATGACACTTAACCATTATCTCACGCATTAGCTGTTTGCTTGCTACTGTCCGTCCCCACTATGGTGGAGGCTTATTGGGGTAGGGACTTTGTTCTGTTCACCGCTGTGTCTCCAGCACCTAGCACAGTGCCTGGCATGTGGCGGAACCTCCCCCACCCCCCAAAAGTATTTGTTGAGGTCAGAAACACGGGAAGGCCAGACCACGGGGAATATCATAGACGGTGTTAAGTGGTTTAGATTCAGCAGTAAGAAGCATGGGGCAGTTTTAAACAGTGGAGGAAGCGATCTGCTGAGTATTTGGAGTTTGCCGTGGACGTGGCGTGGGGGGTGACTGGAGGCAGGGCTCAGAGACGGAGCCCAGGGAGGGCGCTGGTGGCCTGGACAGGATGGTCAGTGGCGGTGAAGAGAAGGACATGAGCAAAGTAGTTGGCAATCAGCTGGGAAGAGGCCGGAGAGCAGGGCCAGAAGGACTCCTCATGCACAGAGGTCCTGGGTCACAGGGGTCCTTCTGGTCGTCTGTGACTCACCCTCAGCCAGGCTGAGCACTGGCAGGACGGGGGCTTGTGCTCTGAGCTCGTCTTCTGCAGGTGGGAGTCCGAGTTGGGCCACCCACACTTCTCCCCTCTCACGCAGCGACGGGCATGGCTGCGCCATCTGGTCGCCTCCCTCTCCCCACTGCCCCACCCTCACACACGCGTACCCCTAAAGGCATTCAGCGCAGTTACAGAAAACGCGGAGACAAACTGTGGAGTGCCAGATGTCTCTGAGGGACAAACACCTGGGAAAGAAGGGGAGGCAGCAGGACTGGGCTGAGGGAGAAGCTGGATCACAGCGCAGGTCTGACAAAGCCCTGGCTGGCCTGGTAGGGAGCTCGGGAGCAAGCACCACCAGTCCATGCTGGGCCGATAGCTGGGCCCCGTACCACTGGATGCAGGCTGCCCAGGAAGCTGGGCCCCAGGCCAGGGGGCTCTCTGCAGCCGAGGCAGATCCTGGAGGCGTCTGCTGATGGCATTCCCCCAGCTGCTGGGCAGCAAGTCCTTCCCTGAAGGGGACTTGGGGGGCATGCATCCGTGTCTACCACAGAGGACGCCCAATGTCGAGGGCCTCTTGGGTGAAGCCCAGAGTCCCTCCCTCTATGACATGAACTGCTCCCAGAGAGAGTTAGCAACAGCCTGGGCTCTTTCTAGGCCTCTTGGCCAACTGGCCAGACGTGAGCTCATGAACAAGCCACCGGCCTTGTACCAAAGCATCTCCTTAAACTCCAGGGAATGCTTGCAGATGGACATAGGCATCTGAGATGCATTGACCAGGCAATTTCAGAGCCATTTCAGCCTCTATTGTGTTGTGGATTAGACAGCTTATCATTCCAGTCCTGCATCTGCCAAACACCAGCTCATGACCCCAGGCAAGTTAGCAAGCTTTCTGGAGGTATTTTCTCTCTTTTGTAAAATGTATGTAATGATACTCGAAAGATAGGCTTCTTGAGACCAAGGGCTCTGCCTTACCAGCCTTGTCTTCTCATTGGCCTGAAGGTGTTTGTTGAATGAATGTCATTTGCTGTTGGATATTTGTGCCCTTGTCTTATGCAGGTCACAACAGTCATAGTTCCTGGAGGACAGGGGCTGTTAGTCACACTTGCAGAGGTGCGAATAGGAACTACCCCTACTTTAACATTTCTTGGGCTGCATGAGGTTTGTCTAATGCCACTTCACCAGCCTAGGAGCACGGCCAGTTTCATGTGTGAAAACTGAGGGTCCAGTTCAGGTGCTGGCCCAGAGCCAGCACCCGAAACACATCCGCTGCAATGACTGACACTGGCCATGACATTCTGGGGTCTCTACATCACCTCGACAGTCAGCTCGGGACATCCTCTGGGAATCAGTCCCAGTTTTGCCCTGACCTCAGCCCATCTTTCTGGAATCTCATTTGCATGGCAGGCAGCGTGCTGCCCCAGCTGGATTATAAACTTGATCATGAGTGAAGCACTTGCCATAGCTCACTGGTTCAGTGGCAATTTAATGTCACCCTGGCAAGCCCATCTGAGCACCTTCCTGTCACTCTCTTCCAGCGACGGGAAGATTTGTTTTTTCTGTAGGTTGTGAGAGGAAAGACTGCGGTTCCTCAGAGGAAACCACAGCCTTTGATAAGACCGCAAAGAATCTAGGTTTGGCCATTTCAGCAAATTGCCTCTGCTTGTTCAGAGAAGAGCCCTTCACTTTGCTCCATAAAGCCTGGTATAGTAGGATGAGCACCTGCTATGGACCAGCACGACCTGAATTCAAATCCTGTGAGGGCTTGAGCGAGACTGCCCAACTTCTGAGAGCCGCGATTCCCTTATCTGTGGCACTTATCCTGCAGGTGGGTTGAGGGTCTAGAAAAGCGATTGCCCGACACGCCGTCCCCGCTCCACAGCGAGCATTTCCTCTTGCCAAGGGGAGGGGGAAAGGGTGGGCAGTGCTGGTGTCTGTCTTATGCAACGCCATGTGATTTGCACTCAGTGTGGGAGACGGAAAGTTCTGGCATCTGCTGCACTGGCTCATGACTGGGAGGTCAGCAGGCGTGCAGGCACCTGAGTGGGTGAAAAGCTGTAGTGTGGTCCTGAGAGGGACTGTCGCAGACAGGAGCCGCCTCTGAACAGTGAACCAAAAGACAGGAGGGTGTACTCCTGTCCCACCGTCACCATCCGCACGTGCACGACCCTTGCTGCAGGCAGGCCTGGGAGCACGGCCCAGACTCCTGCTCTGTCCTCCGCATGGAAGAGAGGTTGGCTGTATCCCAAACACTCAGAAAGAAACCGTCAGGTGGATTTTCCCAGGTAGGGAAAAGGAAAAGTGCTGGGCTCATAAACTTGTAAACCAGACTAGAAGCTCCTTAAAGGCAGGAACCACGTCTGTCTATTCACTTTTGAATTCTTAGCACCTAGCACAATGCCTGGCACGTGGGAGACATCCAGTAGCTGTTGAGTCCAGGCCGAGTTGTGCGTAATCTTTTCCCATCCATCCATCCCTCCCCATTTGACAACCATTGGCTGAGTGCATACTCTGTCCGTGGTACTGGGTCGGGTTGGGTTTACAGAGATAAATAAAGCCAGTCTCCTGAAGCTCACAGCCTAAGTGAGGAGGACAGACATAGTTAACTGACATTACCAGTGGGGACCCAGTTTTCTGACAGAGAGGAGCCCTGGGAGCACAAGGAGAGGAATTCGACCTGTGAGAGGTGGAGAGGGCAGGAAAGATGTCCCAGTGGAGGGGCATCTCAGGCATACCCCTGAGGAAGGGCAAGAAGATGGAATAAGGACTCGGGTCAGCTGGCTCATGTAGTCCAAGGCTGTATTTTTACCACTGGCTCTTTATAAAGTTTCTTAGGATATTAATGATATCTGTGTAATGGCTGGCACTTGGTATTTGCTCTCCAGAACTCTGCAGTCATCACCGTCATCGTCATCATCATCATCATCATCACTGTTTGCAGGGAAGGCAGAGGAGAGCGCCTGTGCCTTCCTGTTCCTGGTCTGTGCTGCAGTTTACACCATCCTGCCCCGCTGGGTGTAGGGCCGGGGCTCTTACTTCCCTGAAAGGTCAGAGGGTCTGGGACAGAAGAGTGATCTGGGTAGGGTTGGGGAAAACTTCCAGGACCCCCCGGGGACATCCTGGGGACCTGGAGTAACTGAGCGGGTAGCGAGGCAATGAGCTTGACCTTGGCTTTGCACCTTCCCTCTCGGGTCCCCCTCTCCTCAATGACACTCGGGCCTTGTGCCTTCCAGCTCGTAAGAACACAGCGTTCCTCCCTTCCAGAGGACACAGCTGCAAGGTGCTGTCTTGGAAACAGAGAGCAGCCCTCACCAGACAGCCAAACCTGCCACCTCCTTGACCTTGGACCTCCCCAACCTCCAGAACTGTGAGAAAATAAATTTCCATTCTTTATAAATCACCCACTCCCAGGTGTTTTTTTTATAGTGGCACAAAATAGACTAAGAAATCAGCCTTAGCAAGACAAGAGAAGTGGAGAGGAAATCAGGATCTGCTGTGACCCTGTGGTTCCATGGAGGGGACTGGAAGGGTCAGTACTGGTTTTGGGTAGCACAGTTCATCCAGGCACTGGACACGGGCCCAGCAGTCCAGGTTCTGCCCAAGGCTCCTGGTTCCAGGTCCTGTCCTCGTGGTGGGCGGGAGACCCTGCAGGCAGTTACGCGAGGGAAGACTGAAGGGGAGCCGAAGCTTCCAGACTTCTAAGACCACGTCTCCTGAGCCTCAGCAGGGTGTGCACCAGCCCACGGCCAACCCACTTCTGCATCTGTCTGTTGCAAAGCAGCCGGTTTAGACTGGCACTTAGGTGGAGGTTTGTAACTGAGCCAAATGTCAAACCAACAACACTCAACCTTCTGATCAGGAGGCAATTTATTGGTAAAGGAGTTCTTCCAGGACTGGCTATGTGGTAGTTACATGCAAAACAGAGTCTAATGGAGCTATTAGGTAATTCAAATAAATTTGCTTCTGTTCTATCAGGAAAGAGGGGATATTGTGTTCAACATCTCTATTCTCTTGGCACTTGGCTTCTGAAATCACTGACACGGCCAAATATAAAATTTACTTCTTTTCTACAAACTTGATCTGTGTATGTTTACAAATTACTTTTGGGGGCTTATAATCACATTTGATATAAATTAACACATTGCTAGAATTTACACTTTGGTCTAAAGAGCTTGGAAGCAAGTGATCTAATACCCAATTTGTCCACAGTGAATTAGTGAATTATGAAGTGTAAAGGGTCTTGCTGGTAGGAAAAGGAAATCGTCATCTGCCCCTGACAGAATGCACTGTATTTCCGTCCTTCATAAGCCCATGACCTTGTGCTCTGTCTTACTCTCTTGCTGTCTCTCACGTGTATGGTAGGAGATAAAGAGAGAGGGTTTTCTGAAAAGTTCTGGAGCTTAAGGAGCTTGTTTTCCTTTTTCAGGCTTTCAGAGGCGGTAACAAGGCAAACTACTACTTGGTTTTGATTTTGGCTCTGAGAGAGATATTGACTGTATTTTTTTTAATGAATCTTGCTCAAATTTGTGTAGCCTAGTGAGTGTTACCCACTTCTAAGTAGTCATGCTGGGACTGTGTAGTTGTTCCAAAGGTGCTTTGGTTGCTCTGAACAGACCTTTCAGAAACTTTTCTATTCTTCTTCTAAGATGGTCTTCAGGGTCATTTTACAAATTATATAAGAAATTTAGTCAGGCATGGCGGCTCACACTTGTAATCCCAGCACTTTGGGAGGCCAAGCGGGGAGAATCTCTTGAGGCCAGGAGTTCGATACTAGCCTGGGCAACATAGTGAGACTCAGTCTCTACAAAAAATTTAAAAAAATTAGCTGGGTGCACTGGTGCATGCCTGTAGTCTCAGCCCTTCGGAAGGCTGAGGTGTGAGGATGGCTTGAGCCCAGGAGCTCAAGGCTGCAGTGAGCTCTGATGGCACCCCTGTACTCCAGCCTGGGCAACAGAAGGAGACTGTGTCTCAAAAAAATAATTTTTTTTAAGATTTATTCATTCTGGGGCTTGAATTTGACCAAAATAAATAAGAAAAGAGGGGAAAAAAAAGGAAATTTAGCCCTATTACTCCACAGGCACTGTGCCGGAGATCGGGGGAGTGGTGGACTGTATAGTTCAACCTATCCTCAGGTCAAACTCTTCGTGACCTTGGGCTGTCTCCCAACATTTAAATCCCTTTTCCCAAGATGAAGATCTGACATCAAAAGAGTGTGTCATAAGCCTGGGAAGTAATTTTGAAGTTGGAGTTGGCCAAACATTTTGAGCCATGAAGCACTTTTAGAAGAAGGAACACATCTGCCAAGGGGACTTCGTTGACACGGTGCTCATTTTGTCACGTGATATTTACTGCTGTGTGTCAAGGTCCCAGGTTCTGTCTCGTGCATGACCAATAGTGACTTGCCGTTGGTGACCGTAATGATTGGGACTCTGGGTGTACAGTCCCATCACTTGGTGATCTCTCCTGGGATGGTGGGATATAGCCTCCTGGGTGAGAAATGACAGACAATCCCATTCGTTAGTCTTTCTAGTTTGTCTGTTTAACCATTGGTGACCTCAAATGTCTAAGAAAACATTTTGTGCTTCCTGGAACTAAGAGCAGCCCTTTGAGATCTGGAGTCAATTTTTATATTTGTGTCTGTTTTTGACCTGTGACTGAGTTTGCGGAACTAAAGCTGCATGCTCTCCGTAGGTCTGTGTGTAATTAAGAAAAGCTTTACTTCTCATTGTGTGTGAAATATTTTCTTTTACCTGAAGGGTATTAATAAATTAGATTACAATACCTCTTTAATTAACTAATTGGTTCATAGAGATTTTAAGCACTTACATAAATATAATATTCCCAGAATTCCCTCAAAGTTCTAATATTTTAAATGAGCTGGTTTACAAAAACCCTCTTCTACAGAAAATGCTAGCTAAGTGGCATTTTTATAAAGAAATTCAAGTAATCAAGGTGAACTCTTGGGCAAATCAGATTGATTTAATAATTTTGGCTTAACAGTAGTTATATGTAATTTTCTATGATTTTATCAGTGTGGGGTTGTAACAGTAGTTACCCCTCCTCCATAGATATAGAAGCCTGAAATTGAGAGTGGGGAATATGTAACATAGGGAATGGCCTAAAAAGAATGGCAAAAATATTTTCTGTCTCTTTAAAACTTCCCTCACTCTTTCTGGGAACTGTGGCCTGGGGCATCACTGAGGCAGGGAGAAGGTCTTTATTCTTTGTATTGCAGGAGATAGCTCAGCCATCCATGGTGCCAGGCAGGGGGTAGGGTGGGGCTTTGTCTTTGGCAGAGATGGGATGATTAGAATTATTAACACAGTAGCCTAAACCTGAGCCCCTCCCCCTTTAAAAGCTCTGTATTTCTGCTTATGTTCGGGAATTTGGATTCTGAGACGAGAAAGTCTACCATTTGTCCTCCTTTGCTGGCAAAGTAATAAACTTCTCTTTCCTTCTCCTCAACCCACTTGTTCTTGTTCTTCTGATGTGGCCTCCAGCATAAGGGCTGAGCTTTCAGTAACAGGATATAATGCAAGATTTTTTTTTCTTTTTTGAGACAGAGTCTCACTCTGTTGTCCAGGCTAGAGTGCAGTGGCTTCATCGTAGCTCACTGCAGCCTCAAATTCCTGGGCTCAAGCGATCCTCCTGCCTCAACCTCCCGGAGTGCTAGGATTACAGGTATGAACCACCACGTCTGGCCTAATTCAAGAATTTTTAAAAGTAAGGTTTGGTATTTTTTTTCATGAAGAGACTAGTTAATTTGAACTCCCTAAACTTTTTATACTAATTAGTTATCAGATTACCTAATATTAGTCCTGCATACTATTTAGGATAGTGAAAAATGCAAAATTTTCAACTAAATTGAATTAGAAAATTTTGTTAAAACCTTTTATAACAAAAATTATATTTCTAGTATGTTTGTTTGAACATAATTTCTAACACCCTTAGTTAACTTTAAAATGATAGATTAATATGAAATTGAGTTAATTAATTAATTAATTGATTTTTCTCTGGATAATCGTTGGCTACCTGGATAATGTCAAAGTAAAATTGGATACAGAAACCTTAGCTTCTGAGCATAGTCTTACTGTCTAAATACATGTACTTTTGTTCCCTATTTGCATACGTTATGAATGGCCATATCTTTGGGTCTCGTTAACAGGGGCATTCCTTCTGTCACTTGGAGAACATGCAAAAGGCATGTGGATGGCTGTAGGGAGTCACGTTCTATGTTCCTCTGAGCTTCTGGGGTCTGCTTAAATGCTTGTATATGATGGTTAATTCTTGATTACCTACACACCTCTTAGTTCTCTCTTTAAACATAGAATTTGTTTACAAGTTTTAATGAATATAAGTAGTTAACACTATACTGTAAAGGGTTACACATAATAGCAAAGAAATTCACTGTTTACAAGATCACAGGATGTATATTTCAAGGAAAAAAGAGTTTTGACCTAAAGTAAGGTGTTTAGTTGTTCCACATGGGAAAAGGAATAACAGAAGACACGACTGAACATAAAAAATTGTAGGATGTTTGTAGATTTATTCACCTTGGTTTATAGTATGAATAATGAGTCTAAAAAAGCAAAGGAATGTCCTCAAATTCTGGTGAAGTTTGCTCAGTGTTGACGGGCTTATTCATGAGTTTAATTAAAGGGGGTGGGAAGAGCCTGAGAATTGTCACTGTTGAATATGATAGACATGAAAAACTAGAATTTGATTTCTCTCCGTTAAAATGATAAATTGGTCTTAGAGCAATTAGTCTGTTCTTACAAGGGAGACTGACAGGTTATTCTTTACATCTTGTGTTATCTACATGCATAGCAAGGATTTAAATTCTCAGTAGAATAATTTTCTGTATTTTACATGAATTTACCTTGTCCTTGATTCTTAAGAAGCTAACTTTCCATGAAATTATGTCACCTTCTTCAAAGTTTATTTAAAATAGTATATTGTCACTTTGTTTAACAGGCAACCAACCTATTATTTCTATTTTAATCAAGTGCCTAAATTCCCTCTTATAACTCTTGATTTTGCCATCGTGAAATCACACCATAATTTAGAAAATGAAAATTAGGATATCTTTTACATCTAACATCCTTTGGGATGTCCCAAGGCCCCATGGGAGCACACAATATTTATTCTTTAACCTTATGAAAAGAGAGAAGCAAGAAATAATTAGATCTGTTTTGCATATGTCTTAATTAACTCAACGCAGTTGTAAAGGTTGAATGACAAAACTGATTTGTCAAATCAAAGAATTGTGTATAGTAAAATATGATTAGTATTAATGTTTCTGAGAGGGTACACTTTATGAAAGGGATTGGGAGACCCTGGAAAATTGCCAGTGCTCTCATTGTCCATAATATATTCTTGTCCAACAGAGAACATAGATCAAAGTCTTAGAAAAAGTTATCCACTGTATCCCAACAGAAAAGTTAACTCTTTTCTATTTTGATAATATTGTTTACTGTAAGAAATGAACCATGGACACATAATGTCATCTATAGATTGTCTCCACTTTCTTCTGACACTTTCCAGAAGGCCTACAACCTAGAACCTGCATCTTCAACAAAGGTGGTACACTCACTGTCTTGAGGAAAAGACTACACCAAGTACTATTGCTGTTTCAAGGAATAGATTTATGGGTTTAGGCTTGAAAGTGCAAAGTTGGCATCATTTGGACAACTGTCAGACTATACTTGGTGCTAGTCGGAGTTTCCAGGATTCATTTTAGTTCAGAAACAGACAACTCCACGAAAGCAGCTGCTCATCCAAGACGTAGTGGAATACAATTTATAGAGGACTGAATTAACTGATGAGAAAAATTTAATTGTAGTTATTTATTTTGGAATATTGTTTTTATTTCTTAATACAGGCGGTCCCCGGGTTATGGATGGGATATGTTCCTGAGAACATCTTTAGGTCGGATTTGTATGTAACTCAGATCCCTGATGAACAGCGCATATACAGTAATAATAATAACAACACCATAATGGCTTGCATGTGGTAATAATACCGTGTAATACTGTCCCAACAACAACAATAATAATACCCTTGTACTGTAATAGTAAGTTAAAAAAAACTATTGGCTCTTTCTTTTAATTCCTAGGCTAATAAGAGTGCTATGTTTATTTTGATCTTCTAAGCAAATCAATAATAACCTTTCCATTTCAATGATTAATCCACTATGCTGCTTAGTAATAATTGATGCTTTCATTGGAGCACTGCCTTTCACATGTTCCATTATTCTCACTTTATCCTTTATAATTGTTCCAAATAGTCAAGCAACTGAAGCCTAATGCTTCAGTTGGATGGCGTCCGGCCTTTCTCCAAACGCTTAATTATTTCTACTTTCGTTTCCATTGTGATCACCTTTCTCTTTGCTGCAGGCTCACCTGGGCTTGCAGTGGACTTTCACTTTGGAGGCATGGTCATAAGGTAAACATAGACTCATCAAATTGAACAAAACAGTTAAGAAGAAAGTAATGCTAACCAGTTTTCCCAGCACCCACACCTTTCACTTCTCACAAAAATCAACTCATGCTGGGTAACAGACATAAATCTAAGGACTGAAACTATTAGAATTCTAGAGGAAAATGTTGGAAATACTCTTCTAGACATTGGCCTAGGCAAAGAATTTATGAAGAAGACCCCAAAGGCAATCACAGCAACAACCAAAATAAATAAATGGGACCTGATCAAATTAAAATGCTTCTGCACAGCCAAAGAAACTGTCACAAGAGCAAACAGACAACCTACAGAATGTGAGAAAATATTTGCATGCTACAAATCCGATAAAGGGCTGATGACTAGAATCTACTTAGAACTCAGGACAATCAGCAAGAAAAAATCAAACAACCCTATAGAAAAGTGGGCAAAGGACATAAACAGAAACTTTTCAAAAGAAGACAGAATAATGGCCAAAAAAATATGAAAAAATGCTCAACATCTCTAATCATCAGGGAAATGCAAATCAAAACCACAATGAGATATCACTTATTTCCAGTGAGACTGGCCTTTATCAAAAAGTCTCAAAACAATAAATGTTGGCATGGATGTGGAGAGATAGGAACACTCATACACTGCTGGTGGGACTGCAAACTAGTGCAACCTCTGTGGAAAGCAATATGGAGATACCTTAAAGAGATACAAGTAGAATTACCGTTTAATCCAGCAATCCCATTACTGGGCATCTACCCAAAAGAACAAAAGACATTCTATAAAAAAGCCACCTGCACCCAAATGTTTATAGCAGCACAATTCACAATTGCAAAGATGTGGAAACAACCCAAGTGCCCATCAATACATGAGTGGATTAAT
>RJWJ010021062.1:0-31334 GCA_004363605.1 Indri indri | reverse complement strand
TACTTGTAGACCAGAGCAACCATATTTTCTAACTCCACAAATCATCTTCGGTTCTGTTATACAATTGAGGGCTTATTTAGGTGGTTTAGCACAGGGTTTTCTAGCTGTCAGCTGAGACTGGCACCAAATAAGCTTGCCTGAGACTTTGTAGGGTGTGATGAATAGTCCAGATCTCCCAGACAACTTTTCACAGTGTGATTTGGAATCCACGTGAAATTACATGTGACTAATGGAGGTGCATCTGGAAAAGCCTAATCAGATTTTGCCTTCCGTTTAGTAGAAATAAAACGAGCCCATTCATGGTGTCAGAATGCGTCTCTACGCTACAGAATGAGCAATAACCTAAAATCAATGCCAACTTACTGGATTTGGCATGTGTCCTTGTGAAACTGCTCCCCAGGATGTTTTATACATTGCTTTCATCACTCTGCGTTTTCTATTTCAGGGCCCACTCTTCCTAAGACTCATGTTAAAACAGCCTCTCTCGGGTTGGCTGGAAAAGCAAGATCCCCTTTGCTTCCCGTGTCTGTGCCAACAGCCCCTGAAGTGTCTGAGGAGAGCCACAAACCAACGGAGGATTCAGCCAATGTAAGGGCGTCTTTGAAATTCATCCCTCAACAAGGGAAGCATTGACTGGTTCCGTGTATTACTGTCTAAGCCAATCAGCACTTTCCATTAACCCCAGGCCGTTGTTGTTCTTACTGTTGTTTGTTTTGCTCTGTTTTCCTGCACTCGATTATGAAGAGAACAAATTTTATAGAAAACAAACTATATTAGAGACATACTTGCGTAAAAAGTTAATAATATTTAACACACTGACTGCCTCACTAGAGAAAAAGTTTTTTCCTTGCGTCCACGGTGTTTTATTATGAAAATGGAATAAAAATTTCGAAAACAAAATAATCCTTTCGAATTTAATGAAAAAATTGTTATTTTTTATTGTTGTCTGTGCACGAGTTATATGCAACTTGAAAAATAGTTCTCACAGTTCCCAAGGTGAAGAAACGTGTGAGTTACATATGTGTCATGAAGCCCCGGGCCCAAACTAGCGTGAGTCAAATACAACTCACATGGTAGTTAATGTGTTAAGGACAATCTTAGAAATATAAGCAGATAGCTACAAACAGCTATAGAATGTGTGATTTTTTTCATCCATGTGAGAGCATATAATTATTCTTTTTCTTTCTTTCTGGTTTTTTGTTTGTTTTAAAGACAGGGTCTCGCTATATTGCCCAGGTAGGAGTGCAGTGGTTATTCACAGGCACAACCGTGGTGCACTACAGCTCTGAACTCCTAGGTTCAAGCGATCCTTCATCCTTAGCCTCCAAGTAACTGAGGCTGCTTGTGCATGCCTCCGCACCCAGCTTATATCATTATTCTTTAAAATTAAAAACATAGTAACAAAGAGCTATATTCTGAGGGATTTTTGAAGTCTTCATACACGTTACTTCTGAAATCATAAAATAGCCTGGAAATACAGAATTGAGAAGAAGAAAGTACAAAATGAAGAAATGAAGGAGTTTAAGTGAAAAAAAAAGAAGGGATGGCATATTTAGAAAATAAGAGGGGAAAGTTTAGTTATTTAAGGTGAGAAAAAATCGGTTACTAAGGAAAGAAGTTAAAAAGTGATCCAACTAGAAAACTCAGAAGGAAAATCAATGGAGAAGGGAAAAAACATCAAAATTTTAAGAAAAAAAAAATTTCTACCAAAAATGTACTATAAAGGAGATTCAAAAAGATGTTGCCTAAATGCAGCTATTTATGGAAAACTTTAGTTCCTTTCTGAATGTAATTCAAGATAAAACACTTAGAGCTAAGGAATTAATGTATCAGATACCTTGAAAAATCAGGGAACTAAAAGAGAAAGAAGATGAAAGGAACAAATTAAAATTCTATTTTGTGAATACATTTGGATCTTTTTCTACCATAAATTGTGAAATTAAAATATATGTGATGCATATCCTTCTAGTTTCTGTTTTCTTCATGCACAAATGGAGTCCTTTGAAAAATCACAAATAATAGATTAACAAAGAAAAATGTAACAATATCAAGAGATGAATAGGTCACATATAATCTATCCTCTCTGAGCAATGCAACTACCAGTTTGCAAAATTACATTTTCTTCTGAAATCTGGGTTTTGTAAAAAAAACATAAAGGATCATTTCATTCGAATGAAGGATAATACATTTTTTTCCTGACTTTATTTTTTTCAGTACTAAAAATAATAAAATATTTTAACTTTATTGAAACCAAGGAAGTAGAGTATCTGTATGTAGTGTGAGTGAATGTTTGGCAGAGAGTGTTATATACTTAACGCACATTTAAAAAGATTCAAATTTATAAGAATCTAATGCACTTTTGTAAGAATATAGCTGCTTACTTAAATATTTGTTTAATCTCAAGGTTTGTGGGCATATCTCAAATCAGGTCAAACTCCTAATGTACCTAAAATATCTCATCTCATAAGGAATCATGTTAGGTGGCCCATTTTTGCATTTAAGATTGACCCTAAAGAGTGACAGCCAAAGATGTAGTATTAAGAGTAGTGAGAAATAAACATTAAAGAAAATACAGGAATGGAACAATTTATATTGGCACCATCCTATAGAAATATAATGTGAACCACATGTGTAATTTTAAATTTTCTGGAAGCCACATTAAGAGATATATTTTAATATTTTTTATCTAACCCAATATTTCTAAATTATAATGTCAACGTATAATAAATATAAAAAATTGTTACTGAGATATCTTACATTTACTTTTGTACTAAGTGTTCAGAATCTGGCATGTATTTTATATGTAAAACACATTTCAATTTGGATTAGCTATATTTCGAGAATATAATAGCTGCATGGGGCTAGTGATTGTCACATTACATAATGAAATCTAGACAATTCAATAAAGATAATCCAGACAATTAGAACATTTTTGGAAATGAGTTACCAAGCAACCACCTCACTTAATTTCTCTCCTCATATATATTAATATATAACATCCTTTTTAGCCAAATTGGATATTTTTCAATCCCTGTTAAGCCCTGAAAATTATATAGTATGTGACCAAATCATTCATTGACATGCTGAGATGTCCTATGGGAAGCTCATGCATTAATACCATGCATTTTGAGCTGATTCTTCGCTGGCTGGAATAGTTTTGTGCCTATTCCTCCACCATGTAGAGTCTATCGATGCTCTTTTGAGATCAGGGGTATTTGTTCAGCAGGATTAGATATATATTTCTGACCGTGGTGCCGAGCAAGGCTTCTTGCCTATGCAGAGCTAGAAATCATGGCTGCTCAGGCCTCATTGGTTCAATCATTTAATCAATTGAATGGGCTAGCCAAGAATAATCAAGTAGAACATCTGTAGAAGTCAAAACAAATGATATGTCAAGAAAGGAACAAAGGAAACTAATGTTTATCGAACACTTACCACAGCCAGCGCTGACTTGTTGATGCCTCCAGCTACTCACTGAGGTGAACTTGCTGTTCCCATTTGGCAAATAAGGACACTGACTCAAAAAGAGTGCAAGTGTACAAGAGACCTAGGATTCAAACCAACATCACAACCTCAGTGCTCTTTCTCCTTCTTCTCCCATCTGGCTAACCATCAAAATTGCCTGGGAAATTGTTATTTAAATATAGATTTCTAGGTCCTTCCCATACCTTCTGAGTCAGAATTCCTAAGGCTAATGACCTGGCATCTGTGATAATTAATAATCGTATTACTAACGTGATATAAGTGACTCACAGTGAGTGAGAGTTACAGAGAACGTGTTCACTAAGCTTTCTGCAGTTGAATCTCCTCTTTTATCCACCATTCAAATCATGTCGAAAGAGCCTCTTCACATCTATGCCTAGGACTGACTCTGGTTTGGGGCATGAATTTTATTTCCACATACAAAGTAAAGTCATAATCCCCAGACTCTCCATTGGTCAAGGCAAAGCCCATCAAGTTCTCACACCAAAAATTATCTATTGCATGTTACAAAAAAAAAAAAAAATCTGTTGTTATCTTGATAGGTAGCCTACCAAAAGGAAAAGGAGCTCATGTATTGAATGTTTGTGCACCAGGTGCCAGACACTGTGATAGGCACTAAACAGAATAACCTGTGAAATAGATGTCATTACCATCATTTTAATTTAGATGAGGAAAACTATGCATCAGACAGGTGCATGAGCTTGCCCAAGACCACAAAGCTAGTAATTAGAAGAACTCGATTTGAAGCAAGATCTTTTGGACTCTGAAACATTTTCCCTATCCTAGGGATGGAGTCAGTGAAACAGTATACGATCATTTATCACCACCCTCTGTTACTACCAACATCTTCAATGATTATACTCGGAGGACAGCCCCAGCTGCGGGCCACTGCATCAGACTTGACAATACTGAGCAACCAACTAGCCATGGTCCCTGCCTTCATAAAAGGAATGTCTCCCTGTTTAATACTAACTCCATGTTCTCATTCTCTCCATAGGTGTACGAACAGGATGACTTGAGTGAACAAATGGCAAGTTTGGAAGGGCTCATGAAGCAACTTAATGCCATCACAGGCTCAGCTTTTTAACATATATTGCCGAATTGATGAGGTGAATTTTCCAGGACCTTTGTGGCATACCAATTACATATAAACAGCACACCTGCATCCAAGAACTCTAACCAGTGTACAGGTCAATCATCAGAATCACTCAGTTAAGGAAAATCTTGAAGCAGTTCAGAAGGAATAAGCATCCCTTCTTTCATAGGCATCAGAAATTGTAAAATGATGACTATGAGGTCCCTAGACAAAAGCAAAGATGCGTCCTTACTGCAATGTCAAAGCTGAAGCTGCTGTTATAGAATAGTTCTGGGTCTTTGCCACTGCAGTGACCACATTGTCATAACTAATGCCTGTGTTTTCCTTCATCAAGGCCTGTCATTTTATATGTAGGTCTAGTCTTACAAAATGCAAGTGCATTATTTAAGCCTGTGCCATGCCATGGCAAACCCATGCAAGCTCACTATTTTGTTTTCAACTTTAAAGTACAAAGCACCCACGGGAATTCTCTCACTACATGGCACCAAAGGATTGGATGTTTTCCTTACAGCACAAAAAGTAAATAAGTAAACAAACAAAAAGGCAGTGAATGCTCATGTTTGTAACTCAGTCGTTCATCTTTGCACAAGTGGTGGAAATCCACCCTTGGTTCACATTTATGTCTGGAGTACAGGAATATAAAAATCTGCAACTAGTGGCATCCTGCCAGCAGCAGTACATTTCCGGAAAGAGGATACAATATGCAATCTTCTCAGATACGTGGTAATTATATGCTTAAGCTTGTAACAGGACACTTTTCAATTTGGGTGGCTTTTATGCCACACCACACTGTGATGCCGTTTCAAAACTTCACCAAGGCCATCTTCCTCAGGAGTCTGGGCAGGAGAGTCTCCCCCGCCCCTCCGCTCCTCCCTGAGTTCTCCTTGGCAACCAGCCGTGGGCGAGGTGGCCAACTCCACACATTGTATGGCTACTTTGCCAATATCTCCTGCCCTCCCTCCCGACACCCCGTGGAAATAGCAGATTCCCTAAGAGCAGACCCCGAGGAAGGGAAGGAAAATAAAAGGCAGTTTCTAACAGTACCTTCTCTTGAACGATGCCAGTTCTGCCTGTGCGTCAGCGTTGCCAAGGGAACCTTCTACACCATAGCTGTGCCAGAGTCAGGGAGAGGCAAAGGGCCGGGTTCCACTTGACACTTCCGACACATCATAAACCCACTGGATACCTTTCAAAAGCAGCATCTTAAACTGTGGGCTAGAATTTTAAACTTCTATTGTCATGTTTATTTACAGCTTGGAACTAGCTGAAATTAAGAACATTTTGTGTGCAACCTTTTAGTTTCTGAATTTTCAGCTGCATTTGGAGTTAATCCCTGTTATGCAGCTGAATTGCCAAAAGGGAGCTAGTTTGCATATTTATCAGTTAGGCGACTTGAAAACCCAATGAGAGAGTTTCAGCTGAATTATTCCTTTCAGCTCTGCCTTTGATTTCAAGCTTGAGTAGGTCATAATTTTAAAAGAGCATGGAAGGGATAGGATCTTTACAACCTAATAGCTCCTTTTATTAGGTGGGTAATTATATATGAATCCCTGAATGAAATATTTTGAGCAAAATGGCACTGTAACAGAAGTAATAATTCAGATTATTTTTTTACAGTTTTATGTCAGAAAGGAAATCTGATGTCAGAGAGGGCTGTTCAAATGGTTCATTAGAAAGTCTGGTCCATTTGCAAAATTGTTCCTTCTACAAGAGTGCTCTTTCGATCTAAGATTTTCTGGAAGTCCCTCTGAAGAGCTATGTGACATTATTCTATGGGACAGATTAGTCTTGTTTAACATATGGGCACTTAGGTAGAAAACCCTCCACTGACCTGGAATAAGGCATTTCTTAACATAATATTGAAATTCTTCAGAAATAATCCATAACATCAAAAAAGAAAATGTTCATTAGGCTAGCCTAACCTTCTCTAGGCTCTAGAGTAGCCTCCCCTTTCTAATACTGACAAACAGGGAACATTCTCTGAAGGCATTTGATACCACTAGGATCATTCTGCATGCTCAATTTGGAATGGGCTGCAAATCTCAGATTTTAGGGGTTGAGTACAATTTTGATCTGTAGAATTAAGTTGGACAATCAAGAGAACTAGCATTTTCACAAAATTCTAGATCCCTCTAATCAAAGTCAATGACTTTAGGAAGCAATACTTTTAAAAATACATGAAAAGTATATGTGATTTGTTTTCAGTGGGAGTTATATTTTTGCTGCATGCTCTTGAAACTTTCTTCATTACACAAATACAATGGTTTATTTTAGCAATTTTGGCAATGCTAAGAATTCTTAGCACCATGCATTGAATACAGAGTCGAATCCATTTAAATATCTTCAAAAGAATCTAGTGTCATTTACCTGGTGGTTTTAATATGCAATGACTTCACCACAACTTCCATTTAACTCTGAGCTTTGTACCCTCAAGTGGTTCACATACGTGTACAACTGCCTGCCCAGATTTTTAGGTAACTTTCCAATCCCCTAGTCTCCTGATCTCTTGACAAGAAGAAACCTGTGAATACTGTGAGATAGTCTCTGTTTTGCTCCTACTGAGTCTAGTTCATGGCATGGAGGTCTTCTTAAGCTCATAAATCTCTCTGACTCCCATAGGGTGATGCCTGATGGCCAGCTAGCAGCTCTGCCACCAGGATTCATTTGTCCCTAAAAAACGAGAAAAATAAAACCTGGCAGAGCATTCTCAGGCCTCCCCTGCAAGGTGCTGAACTGTCAGGCGAGAGCCTCCTCTTAAAAAAAGAAAAATAGGCATTTTTCTTTATATTTCACCTGAATAAGAAAGCTATTTTCTATCCTCTAGAAATGTCCACGTTTTGTTAAACTCACAAAAATGCAAATCGCTCAAAAGGTATAAAGAATATTTGGATGATGCTCTAGCCAAAAGTTAAATATTTCTTAGTGATTTACATCCAGTAAGAAATCAGTCAGACTGGCCTCTTTGCATAACAGAGCTATAAGCTTCTAGAAAATTTAAATAATGTAACTTTGCATGTGGGTATTATAAAATGCACACTCAATTGAGCAACCTGAAAACAAAACCAAGCCAGTGATATGAGGTGGATTTATTAAGGCTTCTTGTTGGATGTAACATTTGTTTCTTCAAAATAAAAATTATTCAAAGTGAGATGTATGTTCAGCCCTCTGACTTGGTACCAGGTACAAAAGGAGAGCCAGCCGGCATTAGTGTCATAGTCCAGACGACACTTTGAAACTGTAAAATTCGGTCTTCATTGGCTTTTCCAATAAAGAATCTGTCAAGTACAGGTCTTTCTGGAAGTTGTCAGTGCCTGTACGTGAAGATGATTGCGGGTACTTATCTACCCTTTGGAAACTTCTGTTGACTTTGTTTAAATAAGCATCTTAAGGTTGTCTCCAAATTTAATAGAGTGTCCTAGACATGACAGCTGGACTGTAATGCCAACAAAAAGTTACCTCTAAAGATATCATCTTACTATTTTAGACAAAATTATATCCCAGACTCAGATCTCTTGTGGTTTTGGAATGTACATTTCTAGTCAGTAAAAGAAAGGAAAATAGAAAAATTCCCTAGTTTTAGGTGTGTCTAAACAAAAGTATCTGAACTTTAAAATACAAGGGGAGCAGGGTTGCTTTCCTTGCCTCACCCGGTTCCCTTCATACAACCACAGGCAGTACTGCAGGCCAGAGGTTTGTGTCCTACCCTGCTCATAACCACATCCACAATGCAGAGCCCACAATCTTCTAGAGCTTCAGAAACATTCACACACTCAAATCTACACTCTCTCTCTCTTTAGAAATCACATTCAAAGCAACATCTGACTCACCGTTTGTATTTCTCTCATGACTTTTCAGAAAGCACTTTTGGATTGTACAAAAAAACTTTTCACTTGAGTCCAGTGTTTTAATTCAAATTGGATACTTTGGAAAATCATAAATAGGTGTTTTGTATGATATTCCATTCCAGTGAAGACTATATGCACCCATCCTTCAATATGCCTTGCTATTCAAACTCCTGCTTCCAAAAAGTATTGATTCTGAAAAGAAATGCCTATGTCCTAGTCAGTGAGGTTACACAGGAGACAAAATACCATGCCCACATCAGCAAGCGAATGTTATTATACTTCTGATCTGGGTTCTCTGTTGTCACTATTGGATAACGTTCACTTGCTGGACTTCCAGTTTCACTCTCCGAAGGATTTTTTTTTCTCTTGCTCTCGGTAGAGAGCCTTTGTGCATTGTCATCCTATGATTTTTGTTGGTAGGAGTGCAACAGCAAAATTCTACAAGATGTCACAGAGGCATGGGCCAAGGGATCTCACTGTGTGCTGAACGTGTATTTTCAGATGCAAGAAAGGAATGTTGGAGAGGAGGAAAAATGCTGTTTTTTATTATTGTAGGGTAAACCTGACAATTCTGAACTTTGTGAATTGTCAGCTTGTTTGGGGGAGGGTGGGTGGGTATGGGGTGTACTTTTTATAAGTAATATTTAATTTATTATTTAGAGTGGCTTCTTTTTGGATAATTTATGATAAAAAAGGGAGATCTGGTTGGGATTTAGGTATGGCTGTTAAAGCTGCAGTGTTCCATATCTCGGAGGGACCACTTTGGAAATGAATAGTCCATTGCTGGGTATAACGAGATGTCTAGTCCAGGCAAAGCCTTCCCTGAAGTTCCATCATCAACACCTTCTCCCTTCCTAGGGTCATTCAGAGAAGATGACACCAAACCTAAAATAATTCTAAAAGCATTTTGCAAATCACTGCTACTCATTCTCTCAAAGGGCTTTGCAACTCAAATTGTTAGTGTGCTAGTGATAAGTTTATTTGGTAGAAATGGGTATACTACAGCTTTAACTAGCCTTAGTGGAAGAAGAAACTTTTTGTTGTTACAAAACACCTTTTAAAAAAGGTATTTTGAGTCTACAAAGAGTTTCTTTAAATTGTCAGACTCTAGCATTGTTAACCAAATTAGACTAGTGATTGCAATATTTAAGTGTAAATCTTGTTCTATGAGAAAGGAAACTTGCTTACAGTTTAAAACAATGACTGTTTCTACACATGATCTTGTATACTACTACACGAGGAAAAAGGGGTTTTGTAATCACTGTAGAACAGTCTCATATTCATTTTTTATAGAAATGTTATTCCAATGGTGCATTTTTTGTTTAATAAATAAAGTTTTGATACAAAGTTCTTTCTTCATGTTATTTATAGTAAATGGTTGTACTACACACACAACCCCAAGCCCGTCTGTACTTATCCTTAGGATACACTGTCTTAATCTGTTTGTGTTTCTATAAAGGAATACCTGAGGCTGGGTAATCTACAAAGAAAAGAGGTTTATTTGGCTTATGGTTCTTGAGGCTGTACAAGAAGCAAGGTGCCAGCATCTATTCCTGGTGAAGGATTCAGGCTGCTGCTACTCACGGGGGAAGAGGATCTGGCAGGTGCAGAAATCACATGGAGAAAGCAGTGGCAAGACAGAGGAAGGAGGTGCCAGAGTCTTAAACAACCAGCTCTTGGGGGAACTAATGGAGTGAGAACTCACTCATTACCAGAAGGACAGCACCAAGCCAATCATGAGGGATCTGCTCCCATGACCCAAACACTTCCACTGGGCCCCACTTCCAACATTGGAGATCAAATTTCAACATGAGATCGGGACGGGGCCAAACATCCAAACCACGGCATGCACATTGTCTCTTATTAACATCTGTGGTTGAAGCTGTCAGTATCGGCCATGTCCCATTGGATCCTTATACCATGCACACTGCCAGTGCACTTTCAATCCCAGAAGTCAGTACCCATGTCTTTTTATTGGTGAGCTGCCTCAGGCTGCTGGAACTTGCTTTGTCTGCATGCTCAGGAGAGCTAGATATGTCTGATTAGACCTCACTGGTGGCAGCTAAACACTCTAGCCCCTTTGCCCTTGATGGAGACAACTCTGAGGTCTAACTCAATTTATCTCTGCAGGGCTGAGCTGAAGTCACTATATGGAGATGTTGCCTCACAATACTGCACTCACGGTAGTGTACCTACGCTTGGCTTGCTTTTCTTCCCTTTCCCTCTTGTCCCCTTCCCCTAATTGTTTATTCAGGGACCACTTCATAATAAATCACTTTGACACAAGTCTTCAAAGCAGGGGCTGTTTCTGGGGAGTTCACCCAAGACAAGATCCTTCTATCTGTGATCCAGTTTCAACACACCAACACCAAATGAATGAAATATTCTCTCCATTCCCCCAGATATTTCATTTTCATGGGGTTAACAGCAGAACATGGAGACACATATGCATTGAACAATACATATCCACAGGTATTGAAAGATTCAGTTTGACATACAATCTATTCTTTAAAAAAAAGTTATGTATTAATAAAAGTTGTACTTACTCTTTTGGGCAAGCAGAGAACTTACTGTTTGAAGGCAATGTATCACAGATGACAGGACAGATGAAGACTTTAAAGGTCATGTAGCTCTTAGCATGTTCTTCAACCAATTATCAGTCCATCTAGAGAGAAGAAATGTATTCAAACATCTCTAAAGATATGGAGAAACCAGAACCCCTGTTCATCTTTGGTGGGATTTAAACTGGTATAGTCACTGTAGAAAAAACAGTGGCAGTATGATGTTTTTTTAAAAAATTAAACATGGATTACTACATGATCCAGCAATTCCACTTCTGGATATATACCCAAAAGAATTGAAAGAAGGGACTTGGACAGATATTTGGCCACCCATGTTCATAAGAGCATCATTCCACAATAGCCAAAATATGGAAGCAACACAAATGTCCATAGACAGAGTAATGGATAAGCAAAACGTGATATATTCATACAATGGAATATTATTTAGCTACAAAATACAAAATCCTGTCACATGCTACAACATGGATAAACCTTGAAGACATTATGCTTAGTAAAATAAGCTAGTCACAAAAAGACAAATACTGTGTAATTCCACTTATATGAGGTATGTAGCATAGTAAAATTTATTAAACATGGACAGTGGAAAGTAAAATAGTGATTGTCAGGGGCTGTGGGTAGTAGGCAGGGGAAGTATTTGTTTAATAGGTATAGAGTTTTGTTTTGGAAGATGAACAAAGTTCTGGAGATGGATGATGGTGATAACACGAAAAATTTGAATGTAGGCTCCTCACCCACTCGACCTGCTCTAGTGGGGCAGACAGCACTAAAAAAAAAAAAAAAAAAAAAAAATTGGGCTACATCTGGGGGATGGACACGCTTGAAGCTCAGACTCAGATGGGGCAAAGGCAATATACGTAACCTAAACATTTGTACCCCCATGATATACTGAAATTAAAAAAAGGCAAAAAAATTGAATGTACTGAATGCCACAGAACTATACACTTAAAAATGGTTAAAATTATAAATTTTGTTACATATATTTTACCAAAATTTTTAAATAAGGATATTCCAGCACCATCTTCTACAAACACTGATGTTTATTCTGACTTTTGAAATATAAATATGTAACAGCAAACACATTAAAAGAGATTGATACAGAGAAATAGAAGCAACACATATACCAGTCTATTTTATATCAGAAATATACACTATTATATTCAATTCATGTAATTGTCTCTTACAAAAGAATGTTGTGTTATCATGGAAGGCTATCAGATATGATTGTCTCCATGGAAAACTGGTTATTTAAAGAAAAATTAAATAGATTTCTGGTGTCTGGCCTAGAGAGGAGAATAAACTTAACTATCTCCACTGCTGATATTTTTATGGGAAGGATTTTGGAGTGGTTAAAAAATAAGACACTCTATTATCTCAAATACTCTGTGATGCTATAAAGAATAGATAGTAGAATGTATTAATGTGCATGTAGGTGAATTTAGTAGATCTGAAAGAAAATGGAAAATCAAAGAGACCCACCCAGAGCTGGGACCCAAAAAGATTGACATTGCCTCTCTTTCAGGGACATCTTCTTCACTGATTAGTCATTTGTTTCATTTATATTGACACATTTTAATGTTGTATCTATCATTCTTAAAAAGTTTCCCTTATCTTCATCTTATCATTTCTCTTCATTTTTTTCATTCCTTACCCTTTTCTCTAAACATGCTTTGCACCCTCTCAGTTTGACCACCCACATTACTGTTTCTACTTTTTGTAAAGTTAACTTTGTGTTCTACTGCTTCCATGAATGCTTTCAATTCCACTAGAGTATTTTTAATTCACTTGCAATTCTTCCTTTTCTTACCCATCTTCTTCATTTCATAACGCTGTCTTTTTCTCATGTCTTCTTACTTCTTTATTAAATTCCAGTTCTATTTCATGGGGTTGCTATTTCTTCTTAAGTATAAAAATGCCAAGGAGTTTTCTATAAAAGAACCTCCTGGCCGGGCGCGGTGGCTCACGCCTGTAATCCTAGCACTCTGGGAGGCCAAGGTGGGTGGATCACTCAAGGTCAAGAGTTTGAGACCAGCCTGAGCAAGAGTGAGACCCCGTCTCTACTAAAAATAGAAAGAAATTATCTAGACAACTAAAAATACATATATAGAAAAAATTAGCCAGGCATGGTGGTGCATGCCTGTAGTCCCAGCTACTCGGGAGGCTGAGGCAGGAAGGATTGCCTGAGCCCAGGAGTTTGAGGTTGCTGTGACTTAGGCTGATGCTACAGCACTCTAGCCAGGACAACAGAGCCAGACTATGTCTCAGAAAAAAAAAAAAAAAAAAAAAAAACCAAGAACCTCCTTCTGGTTTTGTAAAAGAATCATCCTGTAAGCCTGCTATGTCTCATTACCTTAGCCTATTATCTTTATTTCAGTTGGAAATATTTTTAATGTATTCATTTATTCCCAAATGAAGGAAGATCTATTGCGATCAATGTGTGCCAAGCCCCTGTGCAATTGAATTGCTCTCAGTCCCATTTTACCGCCCTTTGTGTTTTGTGATTCTCTTCTGAGTCACAACTAGATGGCCAGTTATCATACACAGATGCCTCCAAAGTTTCCAGTATCTCACTGACTTTTATCTAGTGTAACTCTGCTGAGCTGATAGGAGGTCTTCCCTTTCCTCTTCCTGGCTCTCTGATTCACAGGTGGAGTGTGTGAAAAGAAGCAAAGCTCAAAAATACACACAAATCCAGATCTCTTCCATTCTCTTTCTCTACCTACGAGGCTGTAAAGATGAGAAATATACCCAAGATCATTAGTTTCCTTCTTCTTCTGCTGCTGAGTTCTGCTCTGATAGTTTATGAATGCCGTGGAGAGAAAGATTAGAGGAAGGTATACATAACTCTTCTCAGTGCCTGATGTTTTTTGAGGCAACCAGAATACCTGCCTACATTTTTGGTTGGTGTAAATTTTGCACCTGTGAAAATGATCTTTAGATCATTTTGCATAGGATCACTGGCAAGATGGCAAGGATGGCTCATCCATTGCACTTTTCTTAAAGTTTCATTGGCCTCATAGTTTGTGTAAAAAGCAAACAAATATTTCTGGATTCTGAAGAGAGGGCATCCTTTCCAAGCCTGCATTTTCGTAGTGATTTCTTCTTCTTCTCCCCCTCCTTTTTCTATTACTAATATGCATTTTTCTGAGTCCATAGATATTTTAATGCAAAATTGGGATGGACTGTGTTAGGGGCAACATTACAATACCATTTTAATTATTGAATTCTAGACATTTTTTAAAGCACCTAAGTTTTATCCTCCCTTTTATTTACCTAAGTCTAAGCTGAATCTATATCTTATTTATCAATTTTTTGTTTCCATATTTTTGTATTCTTTCCCCTTTCATTTGTAACTAATCTTTCTTGTTCTCCTTAACTTCAGAAATTCATAAATTGACACAATGAATACTAAGACAACTATTCTTGAGATATTCCAAATGTTCTCATTAGTAGTTCAAAAGATTTCCTGAAATAAATAACAGAAGTAATTTTTCCCAGATTCTTTTCAGATTTTAAGTAACATTCTTCTTTATAAATTAATCACAGTGCTTTAATTTCCCTGTCTTTGCTAATATCTATTCTAACTCTTTATGTAAGTTTGACAAAATACCCTTTAGTAGAACAATTTTTCACCTTCTTAATACTCCTTAAGGATTTAATTCTTGAACTATTCTTTGAAACTGTGGTGGATTTCCTGAGCTACTTGTCTTTTTTTTATTCAAGCTAAAACTGTTCTTTGGTTTGAACCTCTCCTAACAATGGGAATATTTCAGTTTTGTAGATATGACTCATTTGTCATGAATTATTTCTATTTCCTCCCCAAATAGGATGTTTCAAAAAATTAACCATAACATTTACTTCATAGGGATGGTGGGGGCTTAAATTTAAATTTGACAATGTATATAAAGCCCTTAGTGCAATTCTGGTTTTGGGCCAAAGCCTAATGAATTCCATTTCTGTTCTTTGTGTCTCTGCACTCAATCTTTTCCTTGATGTTTATGAACATTTTCATACATTTTAAAAAATGTATATGGCAATTTAGCAAATTCGTAATTTGGATGTAGTTCTAACTTTAAAGGTACTTCAGCATGTATAAAGACAAAGAAAGTAGGTTTTAAAAGGATGGTATTACATGACTATAGTTCAAATGAGACAGATACCTTTAGACAGGTAAAGACAAAATTCCATTGTAGAGGACATTTCGGGTCACATGTAGCCCGGAGCTGGGAATGTTTCCTTGTTCTGTTCTGAGAACATGCCTGGGGGCTTGCACGGGAGTCAGGGCTCCCTGACCCTGCAAACAGAAGGGGCTAGAGAGCTTTGGATGCAAAGATAGGCTGTCCGGAGACAAAACAACAAGGAATAGGGCGTGCTGAGTCGGGACAGGGTGGGAACAAAGATATTGCAGTGGGACAGTTGCCAAACAGGCTGTGTTATAAATAAAGACGCTGCAGCAGTAAGGTACTGCAGTCTTGTATCATCTTTTATGTGTGTATGTCTGTTTGTCTCTCTGTGTTCATTCCTCGTCCCTAGGCGGGCCACAACATTCCATCAGAGTACAGAGCATCAAATTAAAGTTCATAGAAGCCTCATAGGGAAAGTGGTGTCTGGAAAGCTTTAAATAATAAATAAGACTAAAATCTTTAGAGATGGAAAAGGGCAATTCAAATAAAAAGTTATATGAGCAAAAAGATACAAAGGATAGGATTTACTGGATATTTACTGAAAATAGTAAGCATTTCAGTGTTTTTTCTTTCAAGATGTGTGTGGTTTGTGGAGAAAAGTATATTTGTATAATCAGTGGAGGTTTGGTAATGGTGATCAAAGATATTAATATTTAACTTAATTATGTTGGTAATAAGAAATTATTTAACACAAAAGTTTCATTCCTTCACTTGCAAATGTCTGTCGAATATTTGCTATGTACCTACGACTAAGCTAATACTGGAAAAACAACAGTGATTGATATGGATATGATCCCTGCCCTCTTGAAGTTTATAATTTACTTGTGGGGACAAAGAACAGATGAATAAATCAGTGCAATAATCACAACAAGTGCTATAAACTAAGATTGTGATATAGAAATATAATATTTTTAGAGATTATTCACCATTATTGATGAGAAATGGAGCCACTTGTTTTAGGTAGGAAAAGACTTCTTCATGTGGGTGATATTTGAGTTGAAACCAGAAGACAGAAAGGAGTTATCCATGTGACTATGGGGAATATAGAACATTCCAGGGGAAGGGAAAAGCAAGAGCAAATGCCTGGGTTGAGAAAAAGCTTGGCTTACCCAAAGGACAGAAAGATGATTAGTGCAGGTGCACCTCACTGAGCAAGGGAGAAGGATGGAATCAAAAAGGTTAAGGAGTTAGAATAGGGCCAGATGATGCTGCACCTTGCAATGCAAATGCTGCTGTTTATATTCCAAAGGAAATAGGAGCCAACTGGGGGCGCTAAGAAGAACGGAGTTAACATCTAATTTATATGCATTAAGGTAAAAACAAATTGTACGTAATACCTCACATGTGCAAAATCATGGAGCACTCTTTATTGTCTATTTTACCCATGATTCCCAGTTCTTGTTGGGTAGTAAGATAAATCTTAATCTTGCTAATAAGAGAGGTCTGTAGGTCTGTAGTTTTGTTTTCATAAAAGCAGCTTCTTTCTGCTTAGCTGAGTTTCTTTTGGATAAAGTCATGAAATGTAAAGCGCCAAACTCTCTGCCACAGCTGCGTTTCTTGTCACAAAGACCCTCCTCTTGCTAATCCTTGTCAAGGTGGCTTCTAGAAACAACTGAGACACTGAGGATCTTTTCTCTCCGCATGGGAGGATCTCATGGCCCCTCACTTTCTTGGCTTCATCTCAGTTATTTGTAGCACTGTTAAATCCCTGAGTTCCAACCTTGTCCTCCACCTGGTCTCCAACTGGGTTGTCCACTATGCAATCTCTGAGAGTCACCTTTCACCTACCCATGATAATCCCACACAGACCCAATGATTCTCAGCTCAGATACTGCCCACGTGCCCCACTGAAAACATGTGGAAATAACTGGATTTCTTATTTGTCATGTGCAGATGCTACAGTCAGCATGCTCTCTGCCTAGCATACTAAGCTGCCATTTCCCTCTATAGCAGTATCCAGCTTTCTGAAATATTCCTTTTCAAGAATTCTATTAAGACACAATGGACAAATGTCCTTTGGTTTGGCTTCCCTCCTCCTACCTGCTGAAAGTCCCTACCATCCCTGGCCTCCCTGCCTTAGGGTTTTACCCCCATACAAGGATGTTAGGTAGAAACAAACACACTTGCAGATGGATTGGACAAAGGTGGGTTTCTGGTGAATAGCCTTTAAGTTGGTAAAAACATTTTCTGTAATGCAGTGGACTAGAAGGGAAATGGGTTTAGGTACATGTGCAAAAAGACTGTAATTTTTGAAGAGTCTTGTGTGATATCCAAGAGGAGATGTCAAAATGCAATTGAATTTTTAAATCTGGAACATAAAACAAAGGTCTGGACTACAGACATAAATTTATAAATTGCCAGCATATGGACAGCATCTAAAACCACATGAATGTATGTGATAGAGATTTGGGGCTGGAACTGAGCCCTGAAAGAGTGCAGAATATAGACACTGGGCAGAGAAGGAGCAACCAGATGAGCAGGCTTGGAAAGGATGGACAATAACAGGAAACAGACATCAGTATGGCTAAGGAAGAGTGAAATGAGTTCTAAAAAAGGAGAGAGAGTTCCGCTGCATTAAAAAATTGGTAAGATGTGGGGCAAGACAAAGATAAAATAATATACATTGAATTTGTCCACATGAAGATTATAGATAAGGTAACTGTCCCTGGTTTTCCCGGGACAGTCCCAATGTATGCATCATGCCCTGGTGTAATTAGTATAGTTGGTTTCTACTTTCACTTTCAAAAGTGCCCTCTTTGGATGATAATTTATATGATCATATTAGTTGTTGGTGACCAAAGCAAGAACAGTAAAGGGTTTCAGTAAAGGGGTGGGGAGGGAAGAGCAGAATGGATCAAAGATGGAGTAGGAAGTTATAAAGTAAATATAGTGCACATTTCTGTTTGGAGAGGTTATACTATGAAGAAGATTAGAAGAATGAGGAACTAATTGGAAAGGTAACTGGATCTTATGTATTTTTAAAATGAACTCTAAAATTACAGTGATTCTTCTGACAAGGAGGACCATTTCCAAGTCAAATTCATTTATGCCATAAATTTTCAGAATAAAAAGCAGTGTGGTTTAAGGAAAATACTTTGGGGCTAGGCACAATAATCAAACATTCCAGAAGTGTTGCATAAGAGTGAAGGCTGTCCTGGTTTAGAGCAGGAAATGGAACTCTTCAGGACCAAAAGCAGGAGGACACTGAGTATTCTCATTCAAAAAGATGGACGGGCAGGGGCCAGATATAACAGGCTGGATTATGGCAGCCAAAGGTATCAGGCCCTAATTCTGGAATGTACAAATGTGCAAATTTAACCTTATAAGGAATGGAAAAAGACTCTTTGCTGATTTTATTGAATTAGTGATTTTGAGATCGGGAGTTAATTTGAATTATCTGAATTAGCCCTAAATGCTATCACAAGTGTCCCTATAAGAGAGAGGCACAGAGAGATTTGACACAGACACAGAAGAGGAGGAGGCCATGTAACCATGGATGCAGAGGTAAGAGTGATGCAGCCACGAGCCAAGGAATGTTGGCAGCCACCAAAAGCTGGCAGAGGCAAGACATGGATTCTCCCTTAGAGCCTCTGAAGGGAGTACCACTGCTGACATCTAATTTCAGCCCAGATTTCAGACTCCGGCTTCCAGAACTGTGGGAGAACAAATTTCTGTTGCTTTAAGACACTAAATTTGTGGTAATTTGTTATAGCAGCCACAGGAAACTAATGGTTGAGTAAAGCTCAATCAATATAAGACCATAAAGTTTAAAATGTAAAAAAAGAAGAGACAAAAGCAAAACCCAAAGAGTCTGAAGGAGGTATCTTGGTGAAGATAAGGAGATGGAGTCATACATTTCATTGTTACTGCACAGAAAAGTTGGGTTCAAGGGTATAAATTGTGGAGGAAAGATGAGAGTCCTACTATTGTCTTGAAGATAAGCTCATAATTGTGGTGGAATTTCGTGGCCCCTCCAGGTTTGGCAACTAGGAAGATGAACATGGAATGATGGGGATCCCGGTCAGACTAATTAGCTACTGAACCTTGACCATATCACCTAATTCCTCTGTGTTCGAATTCATCTTTTTTTGCTTTATTTTCACCTATAACACAAGGGTAATAATATCTGGCTTGCCTACCTCATAGCTTTCTTGTGTGGATCAAATCAGATACCACATAGAAAAGCACTTTATGTTATATAGTGCTGCTTTATAGTTCGAAAAGCTGTAGTTGGACAGGTTGAGCATCCCAAATCTGAAAATCCAAAATCCAAAATGTTCCAATATCCAAAACTTTTCGAGCATCAACATGATGCTCAAAGTAATGCTCATTGGAGCATTTCATATTTCAGATTTTCATATATAGGATGTTCAACCAGTATAATGAAAATATTCCAAAATCCAAAAAAATCTGAAATATTTCAGATAAGGGCTATTCCATCTGTGTTATAAATACTTGTACCCAGAAAGCCATGACCTACATACCTTTTATGATCTAAAATATAAGGAGGAGGAGGGGTCTGTAGGGGATTTTGTCAGCATCTCCACACCCGATGAGGGTTCAAGGGCCTCTCTAAGATTTCTGTGAACTTCCAAAGGAGTGGAGTGGGAAAGGTCATCTCAGGATCTTGTTTCTGGCCAGCTAGATTCTATCGGGCATCTGATTGACTCAAGCACTTCCTCATTAAATACAACAAACAAACAATTAGAAGTAAAGTAGTAGACATTGCTGGTGATTGGGATGCAGACAGGAATAAAAGAGGGTTTTACATTAATTGTACCCATGCAAACATTCTCATTTAAAAATGTCCTTGAGTTTTTATCACAAGGGAAATTCCACACAGCCTGAAACCATGTAGTACCTGCCCTTACACAATCTCTCAGGCTTCCCTCCCTCTCTTTCCCTTCCCTTCATTGTGTCTCTGTTCTCTTCTATTCCTTATAGGAACATATCAAAAATAAAAATTCCTGTAATTCTTTCCCTCATGGAGGCATCACTGTCTCTTTTTTTGCTCAGCCTGTTGCTGACACCCAGAGCATTAAGCTTTCACCTCCTAACCCAAGCAGTCAATTAAGTTTCCCTCTCCCCAAAGAATATCCTTGATAGAAGGAATTTTGTGGCCAGATGTTATAATATAGTGCTTAACTTGCTACATGGTAATACTAAATTAAAACTTTATTCTGGAATTCTCTTCTCACATTTATCCATGTGAATGAGAAGGAAGACTTCTGGGCCAGACTCTACAGCAAGTAACCATATTTCTTCTTCCTCTGGATACTCTCAGGTCAAACTGGCAGGGTCCTTGCACCTAAAGTTACAAAAGGTGATTACTTTCAGCTAAGTGGCCTTTTCAAATGTACTTTGTACACCAAAAGCCTTATCAATACGACCTTGTACATGAAAGTCAAACTGAAAGAATGAATTAATTTGTTGAATGAATGAATGGATTTAATGGAATTTGTTGTATCATCTTTGACAAATAACGTACCATACAAAGTCAAAGGCCAAGAATTTGGTAAAAATAGTATATTAATAATTAACACATTTAAAAACGTTGGGTCTAGCACATTGTTAAATTCTATCTGATTTATTTTGAATAGTGAATGTATGACTACAGTGTCTTCAATCTGAGCTGTTTTCCCAATGTTTCAGAAGAGTTTGACTTATGATAATCAAGTCAATAAAATAATAAACACTGATGAAATTAAATACCCAATATGTGCAATATGCTGTGTTAAGAACCTTGTTTGTAGACATTATGTGTTGAGCACCCCTAATCTGAAAATCCCAAATCAGAAATTCTCCAAAAACCAAACATTTTTGAGGGTCACAATGCTCAAAAGAAATGCACATTGGGGAATTTTGGATTTTGGATTTTCAGGTTAGGGATGCTCAACTAGTAAATATAATGCAAATATTTCAAAATCCAAAAAATCTGAAATCCAAAACACTTCCGGTCCTAAGCATTTCAGATAAGGGATACTCAATATGCGTCTCATTTACTACACAAAATACTCCAGTGTGTGAAACAAAACACTATTATTGTGAGTTTATTGATGAAGCTGAAATGAGGGTAGTCATTTATGTACCTTGCCATAAATCACCCAGTTAGTACATGAAAAAGCTGGGCCTTGAATCCACTACTGTCAGTTCTAAAATATGTGATTTTTATCATCCAATTCAATAACATTCAATTGTTAGTCCTAAGGAATTCTCTGAGAGAGTGTTTCAAAACTTTCATGATTATAAAAACCACCTGGAACTCTTGTTAAAATACCAAATCCTAGACTTCTACTCTAGAGATACTGGTTCTGTTGGCCTGGGGTGAGGTCTGAGAGTCTATAATTTTAACAAGTTGCCCAGTTGATTTCTATTCTATATTATGTATCAATAAGACCTCTGTCTGCTACCCTCAGTAGGAAACCTGGTTCAAACTCCTTAAATTTTAAAAGAAATTATATTGGCTCGGGTACTGTAACATTGTAGGGGTAAGACTAACTTCAGACACATCTTCATATCGGTTACACTTGGTAGCTCCCATGGGCAAAATTGTATCCTAGATAATACAAATAGTAGTTCTGGAATTGACTTTCTTTGGCCCTGGTTGTCCAGACATGGACCATTTGGTCCTTCCCTGACCAAATCACTGCAATCATGTAGTTGAAATTTGCTTTTTTCTTAGTCTTGTTCACCTACTCCTCCCTCGAAACCCAGAGGTGGTGTCAATTGTCTTGAAGCCCATAGGATGGGAATACGGAAGGGGTTGGTACTATAGATTCATCACCAGAAGGAAGGAAAAGTGCATGCATGCTAGGTGGCAAAAATAACAGAAGTACATTATACTTCTCTAGGGTAAAATGAAAAGTTCAGAAGAATAAGTCAGTTGCTTTAAGAAACTATCAGAACATATGGTTGGAAAGTTTTTTTCTTATCATGGCAAAGATATTTTGATTGCTAAGGTACTGCCTTCCAAACATACATACTCAGGGTGGTTATTCCATAAAGCCATTGGTATTATTCATATCAGCTTTCTGTCTCAAGTATATACAGTTTCCTATATTCTTGGATATATACTCTTATCCAGTAGGGGGACGGGGAGAGAGTGGACCAGAGAGTCTTCTCATTTTGTATAACTCTGTTGCTTTAAACAAATTTTTAAAGCTAAATCTATAATTTTTGTAAAGTTGACTAGATTCATGTTAAATTATAAAGTGAGCTTTTTGGAAATTCACATCTTGAAGGTTTTGCTTCAGTTTCAAGAAGGAAATGTTTACTAAATTAAGATGAAATAGCTGTACTGCCTATTTGCAACTCTCATTTGAAATTGGATATACTTTATCACAGAATATTTCCTAAAATAAAACTTTATAACCATCTGGATTTGGTGCTTTCTTGCTGATATTTCTTGTAGATAAATGGTTTCTTAATGACTCTTTCGATCCCAAAGGATCTATTAAACTCTTAAATTATGTGTTTAGATAACAACTCAAAAACAGCCGATTTGATTTCTGCAGCTTCTTTACCTATCATTGCATTTCAAAATGTTAAGTATATCAGGATATTTTTCTCAAAAGTTGTTAGCTCTGAGAAAAATTACAGTCAATAGTAGTGTTCCTTATTATTAGCATTACTATATATAATTATATTATTTTTCTCCTTTCTCGTTCTATTCTTTTTGAAACAACTGGTCACTCAATCTGTTCCTTACTCTTCAATTCTATCTTGCATCTATGGAGGTACAATAGATACTGAGGGGATATGATTTTTTACATATTGAGGAAAGCTAGTTATCAATTAATGTTTTCCTCCAAGTCTTATAATGAAATCAGATATAGAATAAAAACAAAAAATTCTGAAAATTATCTCGAGGCTTCTCATAGAGGAAAACATCTATGTTAATCCTTTCTATAAATATCTTTTTATATAAATAATTAAATGTAGATGAATTATATTTAAAGAATAGTGACTAAGACTATATTACAAATATGAGCTACAAATATATGTATCCATGAATATGCAGAATGCCCCAGTTACATAATTTCCGTCCCTTTCTAGCTTATATTTTAGTGTTAATACTGGATGAAGGAGTGAATTAGAGAGATTATTCCAGATAATTACTTTGAATGCAGACAAACCTCAGAGTTTAAGCCACTAAAAATAGGGCCCCTGAACACCTGTTTCTTTATGTATAAAAGTTGAAAATGATACCTATTTTCCAATGACTTTTGAACCTCGGATCAATGAAAGTGTTCACAGCACAAAACACACATTCCACACTTTCTAAAACCCTTGTAGGTTTTCTCTTTCCTTAGTGAAGAATTATGCCAAACACAATTTCTTATCCACAATATAAAGAATATTTATATTTATTTATATTTATATTGTGGATAAGAAATCCTTGGGTAAGAATATAGAAAAATAAACCCTGATCCTCAAATGTGAGATTTCAAGGTCAATAAAATGGAAGTAACCTTGAGCTCTTCTAGACAAACCTTCCAGAATGCCCAAAGAGATTTGATTTGAAATCTAAGGCTTCTAATGGTCCAGTGGGATTTCTTTCAGTTCCCAGGAATCAAAACCAAACTTGAACAATGATGGGAAATGTACTGGTTCACACAATCGAATTCAGTATCATGAGACAGCACATATGCAAACCAGGGACACTGGTACGAAAAGTGCTCCTCAGAGTAACTGTTCCAACAAGATTGGAATATGCCTGCAGCTAGTGTTGTACTGTACCCATATAACCAGCTCTAGTTAATGCAATCCCTGGGAAGAATTCTTATTGACTACCTTGGACCATGTGCCCTTACTTGGACCAAGCACTGTGGCCAGGTGGATAAAGTAATGATTGGCCCAGTTTGGGCCATGCGGCCACACCTGTGGTAGGGAGGGGGCTTGTGCTTGACAGCTGCAAGCAATACAACATAGATGCAGTGCAGTGGGGTATGGGGAAGAGAGAAAGGAGAAGAAGGAAGGAGGGTGGATGAAGAGAGAAATGTCCTATAATATGCGCTTTCTAGAAGAAAGAGCTCTTTCTAGAAGGAAAAATAACAATAAAAATAACACAAATAGAAAAACAATACAGTATAACAGCTATTTACATAGCCTTTATATTGTACTAGGTATTATAAGTAATCTAAAGATAATTTAAAGTATACGGGAGGATGTGAGTAGGTTATACGAAAATACACCATTTTATATAGGAGACTTGAACATCCATGGATATGATATTCACAGAGGTCCTAGAACCAATCTCCTGCAGATAACCGGGCAACTTTACTCACTGTTCCAACCCCATAAGCAGTTTCACTTCTTAGCATCCCTTTGGAGATTCATTCAGAAAGCATTTCTTGATTATCTACCATTTGCTCTGGGGGTGCTTGATCACCTGAGACAAACACAGTCCTGAATTCATGAAGCTTCTATTTACTGAGTTTGGGCTCAGACTTATAGAGTCAAATAGGGCTTTGCAAGAAGTGTTACATATAATCTCAGACCAATAAGATGAGTTCTGTGTTACACATAGCATTTCTCACATACACACACAATAGGAAAGAAACACTGATGCATGTCAGTATCTGCCAATCTGGCCAATTTTCACGGCTGTGTTTAGATGTGGCTTAATGGGAGAGTATGACAACACATATGAGGTAGCATTGTTTATAAGCTCTTAATCCTTTAAATTCGTTTTTCTGAAAGACGGGTACTTGAGAAATGCCCATTCATTTAACAAGCATTTGCTAAGCTTCTAACATAAACCTCATCTTTATGATACTTATAAATAAAGCTTGGTTTATCTCATCAGGGTTTCCTGCCTCAAAGTGGTATTTTGTTGAAGATGGAAATATGAATATCGCTGACGATTCATTTATTCACTTAAATATCTCTGTGTGAAGCAACATGTCAGGTAGTAGGGATACTATTGTAATTTTAGCAATAACAGTTATCGTAGCAATAGACAGTTAGAAGCACAAAATTTGAGTCCCAGATGGTTCATTTACTACCTTCAGTAAGCCACTTACACCAACTTCCCTCTCCACAAAAGGCAGCCAATAACCCCTGCTATTTATGGGTTTATTGCAAGGATATCTTTAAAAATATAAAATAATTTCTAAGCTATAAAATACTATGCACATTGTTGGTATGTTACCGTTATTATCAACATACTACTTTATATTTCTGATTTTCTCCCAAATCTTCTGTGTGGTGCTTGTAGATAGAATATCTTTTATCTCTTATTTAAGCAAGAGGAAACAATTAAATCTGCTTCACTCCTTCTCCTCACAGTAGCTGACGGATTTGGATGGGCCAGCTCCATTGGTCCCCTCTTAGCCCATTACACAAGTAACCTACATTGTGGGATTTGAACCACTGTGCTCTGGCCTTGCACCTTCTGTTAGGTGGACATGTGCCAAATTATTGGAACAGAACTTCTCTATCGGGTCATGTCCAGCCAGTGCCAGGAAGCAGAATGAGAAACCAGAGGGCTCTATTAATTTCTGTTAACTTTGTTCATATGCCCCTACTTGACCTTTCCTTGGCTGTGTCTCCCTGCAGTCCCCTCATCAGAGGAAAAGGCCGCTAACCTGCGTGACCGCGTTTGCACTGGGGGATGAGATGTGATCAGGAGTCTGCAGGATGCTAGTCAGAGTAATAACCATTCGCAAGCAGTAATAAGGCACATTTGAACCCAACGAACTATTGTGCTTTCAGCAACTCTGCGGCTATTAAGAAATATGGTTTTTGTTCATAACTAAATTCAAATTATTGCTCTTAACTGGGCAATGTAATTAGCAATTCAAGAACCCAAATATGATTTTCTTGTGAGAATTGACACTTGCGCCTTAAGAAAAAAAATTCCTCGATTATGGAATTGGAACCTGCACGTGGCAGTATCTAGAATTCTGGGTGATATTTCTTGAAAATACGTATTGGCTTTTCCAAAAGTGTTAATGAATGTCAAGAAAGCAGGATAGCTTCCTTTTTTCACTTATTTATTAATCCTCTTTGAGGAGGTAAATTGCTCTATTGGGTTGAATAGTGTCCCAAAAATAGCATCCCCCAAAATTCATTTCTACCCCAAATCTCCGAATATGACTTTATCTAGAAATAGTGTCTTTGTAGTTTTAAACAAGTTAAAATGAGATAGTCCCTGATCCAACGGCTGGTGTCCTTATAAGAAGACAGAGAGACTCAGAGAGAAAAAGGCCATGGGAAGACAGAGGCAGATGGCAGTTATGCTGCCATGAGCCAAGAAAACCCAAGGAACACGAGAAGCCAGAAAGAGGCAGGATTCTCCCCCAGAGTCTCCAGAGGGAGCAGTGCCTGGCTGACATCTTGATTTCAGAGTTTTGCTCTCCAGAACTGTGAGAGAATAAATTTCTGTTGTTTTAAGCCACCCAGTTTGTGTGCTTTGTTATGGCAGCCCAGGAATCCATTATAATATAAGTACATAAAATAAAATGCAACAATTACAGGTGTACAGTCTAATGAATTTTGATAAATAAATACACCATTAGCCACCACCACAATCGAGATACAAAAATGTTTCTATGAGGCTAAAGAGCTCCCCTTTGCCCCCTCCTCCAACCCCTGCACCATCCCCACCAATACACACACGTGCACAGACACACACACACACACACACACACACACACACACACGGTCCCAGCCAACTTCCAGGTGGATTCAGTCATTAGACCTGTTCTATAATTTCATATAAACTGAACCACACAGTGCATGCTTTTTTGTGTTTGGTTTCTTTCATTCAGCATAATGATTTGAGATGCATCCTTGTTGCTGTGTATATCAGTAGTCTGTTTCTTTTGTCACTGAGTAGTATCATGATATGTGGAAAGACAACAATTTGTTTATCTATTCACATGTGGATGCACCCTTGGGTTCTTTCCAGTCTGGGCTATTATGAATAAAGCTGCTATAAATGTTTCAACACAGTTTTTGTATGGACATATGTTTTCATTTCTCTTAGAAAATATCTAGAAATATAGGCTCATATGAATCATATAGTAAATACATGTTTAACCTTATAAGAAACTGCCAAACTGTTTCCCCAAAAGACTGTATTATTTTATACTCCCACCAGCAGTGTAAGAGAGTTCCAGTTGTTCCACATCCTTGCTAATACTTAATATAATCATTCTCTTTAATCTTAGCCATTTTCGGGGCTGAATAATATTTCACTGTAGTTTTCATTTTCATTTATTGGTGGTTGAATATCTTTTGTGTGACATTTGTATATCTTATTTTGTGAGATTCCTGTTCAATCTTTTACTCATTTAATTGGACCACTTGGCTTCTTTTTACTGATGTGTAAGAGTTCTTTATATAAAATTTTGAATACAAGTACTTTGTTAGATATATGTAGTGGAATAATTTATCCCAGTCTGTAGCTTTGCATTTTCATTTCTTATTTGTGTATTTTGAAAAGCAATAGTTTTTAATTTTGATAAGTCTAATTTATCAATGCTCTTCATTATTGTTTATGTATTTTGTGTCCTAAGAAAATTTTCCTACCCCAAAGCCACAACTATTTTTGACTATGTTTTCTTCTAGAAATTTTACAGTTTTAGTTTCTATGCTTAGTTCTGTGCCCCATTTAAAGTTAATTTTTTTGTATAGTGTGAGTTATGGTCAAGGTTTACTCTTTTACACATATGAATATCTAATTCTTATAGCACTACTTATTAAAAAGATGTACTTTTCTTATTGAATAACCTTTGCATCTATGTTAAAAATCAATCTGCCTCATATATATATATATATATATATATATATATATATAGCCACATTCCTAGACTCTATTCTGTTTCAGATATCAGGATATCTTTTTTTAAAATATAGCTGGCTTTGGCAATGTAAATGTAAAAATGACCCTATTTTATTTATATGCTAATCAATTCTACAAATATTTAAGAACCGCCTTATTTCAAGGCATTAAACCAGACTCTGTGAGGTATGCAAAATTAATTAAGACGAGGTCACAGGTCTCAAGAGCTATGTACTTTTACAATGGATTTAGTCCGTGGATCATGCATTAGATGATTATATCTAGACGGCAAGAAAGTTAAAATGAGGTCATGATCTTCTGAAATTTTACTCAAATTCTGTTATTTTGTGTGCCTTTGTACCTTTTCTTAGATTCTCAAAGATGTAGGGGGACCTGTCCCCAAAAGAATAATTGCTCCTATATACACATATATGTGTAAATATGTGTATCTGGAAAGAAAAGAAGAGAACGTTGCTGTTACCTTTCTCAAGATACACATGACAGAATTAGTTATAGAATTATGAGTAGCAGAAACCAGTTAGTTGATGTGATTTAAAAAAATATATCAGTTCACTGACTAAAATTCTCTTTTGCTCTTTTACGGACTTTAATCAAAATGGTTTGCACTTACAGACAGATAATCTGATTTCATTTTTTAAGACAACCGTATGCCTGAGAAGTTTCTAGTCAATGTACACACTCATCTATCTTCTCTATGGCTCCTGACAGGTATTTTCTCTGAGCTAATCTTTCCTTGACATATTTCTGAAACATAAAAGGGACCCAGCCTAAACTCTCATGTCAAAAACAAATCCACGATATGGTTACTTATTAGATGTTGGGAGAAAATTAGCAGTAACAAGTTCAATTCCATTTACTTAGGAAATGAAGTTGAAATACTCAATGACAGTAGCAGTCAGTGAAAAGCAAAGCTTTTTCAGTGCAAGAGAGCAATTTCTCTTCCATCTCAATGTAGTACAGCTCAAAGATAGCATTATAGACCGAATGTTCCACAGAACACTCACGAGCATGAGGAACCCCCAGGTTCTTCCGGAAGTATCTGCATACAAATACTGTTTTGGAAGGAAATAAAAAGTCTAATTCATCAGAGGATAATAACATAGAATTATATAGCTATTCTGGTCTCTTTGCTAACATGATATTAAAGATCCTTTGGTTAAAATCTTTCTCTCCATGTTCTTCAGATAAGGCCCTGTTTCAGCTCCCTGCCAGCTTGTATAAAGCAGTACTATCAGCCTTGTGTTTTCCTATCTGTTAAGCTGAGCTATTGCCCTGTCTTATTGTCTTTAAATGATTTTCATTTGTTCACAATATATACAATTTATATAATTTTGGTGTGTATCTGGGCATGAGGAAAGTTCCAAGCCATGACTTCGAAATTGAGATATCCTTCCTTGACTATGGATGGATTCTCAGAGCTTATAAAGAGAAGAGAATGTGTCTTCCGGGAATAAATGTTACCTAATTTATAGGGATGTGTTCTCATTATTCATCTCTCTTCTAAGAACATTTCTCTTTCTGCCTCTTCCCTTTCCTCCACTGTGTGGTGATATGTGAACCTGTTTTGGAATGGCAAGAGGACAGGGTTTGAAAACAGATTATGAAATTCTGGGCTAACATAAGGTCTTAGATACCAACTAAGTTTTCTAAAAATATTATTGCAGACTTTTGAGAAGGGCATGAGCTGTCACATGATGAACCTCCCACATGATTTATGGCTCTTAATTTCATGAGGGTAATGAAAATAACCCCTCCTGCGCCCCCCACCAAAAAAACCCTGTGGATTGGATTGCAATGTCTTTGTGCAGTACCATAGTGCCAGGGGCCATTACAACCATAAATTCTTGGTATCACTAAAAAAAATTTGATCAAAATATCTGTCTCAATGATCATTTATGAATGCAGTTCCACACTTTACTTCTGCCTGGATATCTGAATAAGATTTTTATGAAGAAAAAAAACACCCACTACATATGACCTAAGCATATTCTATATAGAGAAAAAACTTCACTGATTAGGACCACTTGGAGAGAACAGCTATGATTAGTGTGAAACCAAACAGTTATACAATATTTTTAAAGAGTGCAGGTTAATGACTTTTAAGTAGATATAGAAACTTGAAGAAGGCTAACAAAATCGTTGTCAAGCAGAATTCTTTGAAGATGGGCTTTAATAAATGGATAACAAGCAGACCTCTTTCAAACGGGCACAGCAATTATTTGTATGATAATGGTACTTCTAATGTGCTTTAAATCAGCCAGTCCTATAAAATAGGCTAAACATTTGCCCTACAATCTTAATTGTATAATTTGCTTAGACATCATTTAATTTTAAATATATGCATAGTATAAAAGTGAATTTAATATCATTAAAATGAAATCCTCCATATCAATTCCCAATAATTCCAGATCTCAAAATACAGAGTCAGAATTAAAAAGGGTTTGTTCTTGACATTTCCCTATAAGTTGTACAGAGATAGTTTCTAAAGGCAGTGTCTACCCAAAAAAAGATGATGTAAGATTTCATGCTTCAATAGTCACCATTCCCTTGGAATCTACATTTTTAGATATTAACAAATTAAGTTGATAGATGAGATGGTAGAAAAGAATTTGTGTTTGGAAACAGGGATATACAAACTGAAATATCAGCTCAAATGTGAGGAAACTATGTGATCTTAAGCCAGGTATTTAACTTCTTTAAGCCTCACTTTCCTAATCTATAAAATGTAAAAAAAAACTATGCAAGAATGTTGGTAAAGGGTGAGAAGATTATAAAACTCATAGCATGGTGAGTGGCAAATAATATACACTCAATAAATGGTAGCTAACACTCTTCTGGAATTGTTGGTTTTGTAGTTGTATTATAGAATGAAAAGAATGAAAAAGAAACACAAAGTATTCCAATACCACTTCCAGCCATGCAGAGGCACTGAACATTTATAAAATGTAATACAAATATTTATTCTAAACTAGAAATTACATGGAGTGCACAAATTTATCAAACCATCGACATGAATGAATATGAAAATTTTAGGCTTTAAGAAATAAAATAGCTGAGAAACTAGAGAATGACCTGAACAAACTCCAGTATGTAAGTCAGTTAGATTTCAGAAGATAACAGCAAGCACTAGCTTGTTGTCATCTTTATCTGTTGACCTGATTTATTCAAAAAATTCACATCGGTTGGCTACATGAATGTCTGAAACGGATAGAATTTATTAGCACCAGGGAGAAATGCCATCTTTTTGTATATAAAGTATAATATCCCCTCTTGACCAATAAAACACTAACCCATGATAAATTTATTAGAAAACCACCAATTTAAATTCAGACTAAC